>LOJH01000413.1:35840-50315 GCA_001685095.1 Ellobius talpinus | reverse complement strand
AGAGAGAGAGAGAGAGAGAGAGAGAGAGAGAGAGATACACACAATCTTGCAATGACCAGATCAGGGCAATTGACTTATTTATCTTTACAGACTTTTACCATCTCTTTGTGTTGTGAGCATTCAAAATCTTCCCTACTCACTACTTTGAAATAATTAATTACTGTCAATCATGATGATCCTGCTTGTATCATAGGGCATTCAAAGTTACTTCTGGGACTGGAGAGATGGTCCAGTGGTTAAGAGCACTAGCTGCTCTTCCAGAGGACTCAGGTTCTATTCCCAGCATCCATATGGAAGCTCACAACTGTCTGTAACTTCAGTTCCAGTTCCAGGGGATCTGATATCCTCATACAGAGATATATGTGGGCAAAATACCAATGAGCATAAAATAAAAATAAATAATTTTTTAAAAAAAGAAAGTTAATTCTGGGTGAGGATGTGGTTCGGTGTATTTGCCTCAAATGTCCCGCACTTATGTCCCAACACCATGGAAGAAAGCAAAAACAAAAACTGAAACTTATTTCTCCCATGCAGCTGCACCCCTGTGCACAGCTGCCATTCTCTCCCTGTCTCTCCTTTTCCTTACCCAACTCCAGGCTTTTTTATCAATGTTCTACTCTCTACTGCTTTGAGGTTGGTGTCTTAGCTACCACCTGTGAGCAAGAACATGCAATTTTTGACTTTCTCTGCCTAATGTAAGTCCCATCCATGTTGCTGCAGCAACAGAATTTAATCTTCATGGCTAAATCATATTCCAGTATGCATGTATGTTTGTCCACATGTTTATCTGTCAGCGGGCAGTACAAAGGATTCTCTTTTATGGTTCTGGTCAAGATTATGCAATAAGTGTGCAAGTGTCTATTGTGTGTGATATGCAAGATGTCTGTTCAGTTCAGTTCCTTTGGGTATGTATCCAGTATTGAGATTCTTGGATCAGGTGGTAGTTCTCTTCTGGGTTTTGGTAGTAGAACTTTACAGTTGTGTGGCTGTACCGTTTCACACTCCCATCATCTCTGTATGAAAGGTTTTTCTTTAAAAAAATTGTGTGTGTGTGTGTGTGTGTGTGTGTGAGACATGCGAGCGAGAATGTGTGTGTATCACGGTACACATGTGGAGGTCAGAAGGCAACTCCCAGGGGTTGCCCTGTGGGTTACTGCCATGTGGGTCTGCAGTCTGTCTTCAGGGGTTAGGTGGAAAGGTGCCTTCCCCACAGAGTCATCTCTCCAGCCCTGAGAGTTTCCTTTCTCTGCAGCCCTCCCTGCATTGGCAGCTCATTTTCTTATAGAGCCATTTTAACTGCAGCGAGGCTCCATCTTGGACCTTTGCCCCGCATCTCCTTGATGAGGTGTGAGGTTGCGTGTGTTTGCACCTGTTCTCTAGCTGTACATCCTCTCTTGAAAAACGTGATCCAGGTGCTGGCCTATTTAAAAACAGAAATATTTGAATTTTTGTTGTCAAGTTGTTTCAGTCCCTGATATGTCCCGAGAGTTGCACCCTCCAAATGAACAGATCGCAAGGATTTTCTCCCACAGGAGGTTGTCTTTAGTCTCATATCATTCCTTGTGCCATTCAGAAGCATGTTCCATTTTAAATAATCACATTTGCCTTGCTCTGGGACGGGGGTTCTTAAAAAGTATTTGAAGGACTAGCGAGATGGTTTGGCAGGTAAAGCTGATACGTCTGATGACCTGAGTTCCATTCCCAAAGCCCACATTGTGGAAGGAGAGGACAGACCCACAGCTGCCCTTTGATGCCCACACACATATATAAGTAAATACATACATAGATAGGTCAGTAATATAAAAGCAGGGAAAGTAAAGTGAAGGATCATGAATTTGAGTTTGAACTAAGCAACCTTGTGACTCCAGTCCAGGCTCCATAGTGAAATCACACCTCAAACAAATCAAATCAAAACAAGATGAATCTTTACCCACCTACATTAGCATGTGTCCTGCATTTTCTTCCAGTCGATTCATAATTTTAAGCCCTACATTCGGGTCTCTCACCCATTTTCAATTTATTTTTGTATGGAGAAAGTCAGGTTCTAGTTCTACTGTGGGTGGATAGCTCATTTTCTCAGCAGCACTCACTGGAGAGGTTCATTTCTTCAAGGTGTATTCTTGACGCCTTTGCAAAAACTCAGCTGACTAGGAAAGAGTGTGTTTATTGATTCTGAGTTCTTTGCTCTCTTGGTCTATGTGTCTGTTTTTATTTCAGGACTATGTAGTTTGAGCTATTATAACTTCGTAGTGTATGGTTGTTGCTTTGTTTGAGAAGGGTTCTGCTATATAAGAACTGGCTGACCTGGACCTTGCTCGGTAGCCTAGGCTGGCTTCCTCCACACAACCTCCTGTCTCAACCATCGTGTACTTGGATGGTGGATGTGCACTTCAATGCCCAGGTTTGCACTTTTTGAAGTCAAGTCTCCTAACACCTAACACCTTTGTTCATATATATATATACACACACACACATATATATATATAGTAGTATTCTTTTTCGTTTTTAAAAATTTGTGAGTGTGTGAGTTTAAATGCTCACATGTGCATGTGTGGATACATGTGTCCGCGCATGCATGCACGTACCTTATAAAGAGGCCAGAGGTCAACACTGGGTGTCATCCGCAATCTCTCTCCATTTCAACTTTTGAGACAGCATCTTTCACTGAACATGGAGCTTTCTGATTGACTAGTCTAACTGGATAATGGGCCCCAATGCTGCTCCTGTACTCAACGTGCTTAATTAATTGGTTAATTAAGCTAACGGCCTATCAGGGTGATTTATTATTTCAAATTCTACTTCTATTTCATTGTTCCTTTCATTGCTTTATTTTCTGTTTTGCTTATTTCTGCTCTGCTGCTTGTTCTTTCCTTCTTGTACTTTTGAGTTGGTTCTTACTTTTCTTGTCCCTTGTATTGCATCATTAAGTTGTTTATTCATAATCTATTTCTTTGGCACAGACATGTTGCCATAAGCTTCCTTCCAAGTGTTGGTTTGCTGTGTCTCGTGGGTTTTGGATTGGAACAGTTTCACCTGCATTGAGATTGTTATCCAGAAACAGCAGCTGTTAGGTGAAATGTGCTGACAACATTTGTTTCATTTGCTTGGTCTACAGCCTAGGTGAACTCTTGTTCCTTTGTTGACTGTCTGTCTCCATGATCTGTCTATTGATGAAAGTGGTGGTGGTAAAATTCCCATTATATATTAGGATCTGTCTTTCCAGTTCTATCTGAAGTCTTGCTTTATAGAATCCATGCCCCTGCACTGAATGTATATGCATTTACAAGTATTTCCTCTTGCTGAATTTATCTATTATTTACTTATTTATTTATTCCTCTTGCTGACCATTTATCATTAGACAGCAACCTTCTTCATCTCTTTCTATAGACTTTATTTACAGTCTATCTTATCTGACATGAGCATAAGTCCTCCTGTTTGCATTGAGGGTTCTTTTTATGTATCTTTTCCATCCTGTCACTATTGGTTTATGTGTATCTTCAGTAGTGATAAGTTTACTGTAGAGAGTGTATCAGTAGGACTTGGTTGTAGTCCAAAACCAATTTATATCTTTTAGATGGGAGATTGGAGTGTCTTATATATATATACATACATACATGTTTTGCTGGTCATTTGTATGGCCTGTGCTCCTTCCTTTTCTTGTTCATCAATGTGGTTTGATGGTTTTCTATTCTGATAGATTTCTCTTTCTCCTTTTTCATATATCCACTCTGCTATTGTCTTCTTCATTTTCGGATGTCTTCATAGTGTGGTTATTTTTTGTCACCTCAGTATAGAATTTCCATAGACATTCTTTTAGAAGTTACTAGTCAGGAATGAATTCCCTGCTTTTTCTTATCTTGGAAAGATTTCATTTCTTCTTCATCTCTCAAGGATAGCTTTGCTGCATATAATATTCTTGGTGGCAGTTCTTTTCTTTCAGAACTTTGAATATATCACCCCATTCTCTACAATCCTGCATCTGCTGAGAATCTGCTGTTGATCTAATGGACAGTTCTTTATATATAACGAGGTATTTCTTTTGTTTTTGGAATTTCTATCTTATACTTTTCCACTTATTTATTTGCTATGTGCGTACACATGTATATGTGTATGCTATGGATGTGTCTGTGCCACAGTGTGTGGGTGGAGGTCAGAGGACAATCTGAGGGAGTTGTTTCTCTCCTCCCACTATGTAGATCCTAGGTCTTGAATTCAGGTCACTGGGTTGACAGCAAGTGTCCCTACTTGCTGAGCCTCTTTGCCGGGCCTGTCTTAACCCAGGTGTGCTTTGTTAAGTCTCATGGGCTTCCTTCATGCATTTTCATCCTTTATTTTTTACATTAGATTAATTTTTAAAAAACCATGCCTTCTTTATGCTCAGAAGCTGTCTCTTTTGCCTGCTCAATTGTATTTTTATGACAGTTATTACTATTCTCTGAGCTGAAGAACATAATAATTGCCACTCCCTAATGATCAAGCATTCAAATATATGAGCCTATGGGGGCCATTCTTATTCAGACCACCACCCCTACAATCCCAATACTTAGGAGGTAGAGTCAGGAGAATCCAGAAAAACTAGCCTGCCTGGGGTAAAATGAGAGATCCTGACTCACAAATCTCAAATCCAAAACAACAACAAAAGACACACATGTAAACAAAACAAAACAAGCTCTTGGAAGTTAAAATAATAAACAGAAAAGGTATAAAGGATTTTGTATTTGTTACTCTTCCTTTTGCTACGACAGGCTATCCTAACAGAAGCAACTTGAGGGAGGAAGCATTTATTTTGGTTCACAGTTTTAGGGTTCAGTTTACCACGGTGGGGAGGTCACAGTGACAGGAGCTTGAGACAGTCAGGAGTCAGAGGACACAGAGTAGTTATGCTCAGCTTGCTTCTTCCTCTTCATACAGCCTAGGACCCAACCCAGGGGAAAGTGCCCCACTCCTCTCCAACAGAGTCAGCAAGGGTACGTGGAAGTGGGTGTGAGGTTGAGGAAATGGCAGATTGAAAGAAATTGAGACAGAAAACATAGGATAGATTTGGGAGGTCAGTTTGGTAAATACCAACCAACCCAGAGTTTATTTTAGAACTTGCTCTTACACCGGTTGAAGGCAGAACAAAGAGCGGTACAGTCAGTCAAACACCTCCCTGTACTGTCCTTGGAGAAAGCTCTCGCAGTTTTCAATCTGGATGTGCCTTAGGCTGGCATTTACCAGCCTGTGTCTTATTAGATAATGTGTTCTTTTTTGATGGGCAAAATGCTCTTTCCCGTGGGCTTAATCAAAACGTTTCTTACAATTCTCAAGGAGAGTGAAACTTGCGCAAGCTTGAACCCAATGACTTATAAGTCAGAAATAGACTCCAGATGGAAACTGAGTCATATGTAGGTTACCAGAGTGGGCCTTCCCATCTCAATTAAACCATCAAGATAATCCCCCATAGGCAGGCCCAAAAGCTAACCTAACTCTCAAAGATCCCTCAAAGATGTGTCCAGAGGCTTGTCTCCTAGGCAATCCCAGATCCTAACGACTTGATCATCAACACTGACATTACACTCTCAGAGTCTAGACAGACTGCCATTCAAAGAGCGATCACAGAACTAGTGTGGTATGCGAGGATTTAGGATGAGTTAAAGGATGAAAGGGTCAAGTCAACAGATACAACTACTAAATTTTCACTCCCTTGCTAACACAGCTTTAAAACATACTAAAACATGAATGAAATAATTACCCCATTATTGCTTTCGTGGCAACTGTCAAAAGACCATTAGTGGATTTATGGCTGTTATTTTAACCACAGGTTTTTCACAATCCCTCCTGCTCCCCTGGCCAAAACAGACACTTGGCCCAAAGACGTGGGTATCCTTGCCCTGGAGGTCTACTTTCCAGCCCAATACGTGGACCAGACTGACCTGGAGAAATTCAACAATGTGGAAGCAGGGAAGTATACAGTGGGCTTGGGCCAGACCCGAATGGGCTTCTGCTCGGTCCAGGAGGACATCAACTCCCTGTGTCTGACAGTGGTGCAGAGGCTGATGGAACGCACAAAGCTGCCGTGGGATGCTGTGGGCCGCCTGGAAGTGGGCACAGAGACCATCATTGACAAATCCAAGGCTGTGAAGACAGTGCTCATGGAACTCTTCCAGGATTCAGGCAACACTGACATTGAAGGCATAGATACCACCAACGCCTGCTATGGTGGCACTGCCTCCCTCTTCAATGCTGCCAACTGGATGGAGTCCAGCTACTGGGATGGTATGTGTTTCTGGGACATTACAGAAGTCGGGTTCTTAGAGTAGAGGCTGAACGCTATGTTCTGCTTGTCATCTCTCCAGAGGGCTTTATCCTGGGAAGGAAGGGAAAGGCAATTTATTTCTACAGCTGCTGCTATTGCCTAACAAAAACAGTGAGAACAACCAGATAGATGTTCGTGTAGCGGTTCATTTATTCTGTGCATTATCCCATGGTATGAGTCCTGCACCTGATCATAGAGGAGAAAATGAAATGATCGGTGTCTTACTGTTTCAGTTACTTGTCTTGCGTCTGAGTTTCAGAGATTTTAGCTCATTGCCGTCATGGTAGAAAGCATGGCAGCATGCAAACAGACTTGGTGCTGGAGATTTAGCTGAGTTCTACATCCAGATCTATAAGCAGAAGGAAGAAAGAGACTTGGGGCCTAGCTGGAGCTTTTGTAACCTCAAAGTTCACCCCCAAAGACTCTCTCCTCCCAAAAGGTCACATCTCCTAATCCTTTCAAATAGTGCCACTCCCTGGTGACTAAGCACACAAATACATGGACCTTTAGGGCCATTCTTATTCAAACCAACACATTAACCTCTCAGAGCCTCCAAGTTCTTGTTTGCCTTTCTGACTTTCAGAGCTGAGGGCAGGACTGAATGAAGTACTGACTGGGGTTTGAGGGGCCTTGGCGGTCTCTGTAGTTACTGAGTTCAAAACTAGGCCAAAAAGCATGGAAAAACAAAGTGAATACTAATTACAAAATCAATTTTAAGGTCCTGATATGGCGATGGATCCTAGGGAATATACAGCCCAACATTCGTTGCTTTAAGTAAAGAGATCAGGACTACAGAGAGGGCTCAATGGTTAAAGTACTTTCAGGGCAAGCACGAGGACTGGAGTTTGGATCCTGGATCCCAAGTTAAAGTTGGGTGGGCACACACGAAAAGAAAAGAGACCGAACAGTATAAAAATGAGGGGGCTGGCCAGACGACTCTTTAGGTGAAGGTGCTCGCTACCAAGCCTGGTGATCTGAGTTAGCCCCAGGCCCCAAGAGGAGGAAGGAGAGAATGTTATCAAGTTGTCCTCTTGTTTCCTTTTGGTGTGACTTTTATAAAGGAAGGAAAATAGATTTTTGAAAAACTTAATCATAAAAAAGTTGGCATTAAAAGGCACACACTGAAATTAACCAGACTCAAAGGCTATTCAGCTTGTTGGAGTTCTCTATAGCTAGAAGAGCCACTTGGAACAGACTCTGCAGATTTTATACTTCCACGGTTGAAAGTATTTTTATGCATGTATCCACCACCAAAACCAGAAACTCCATGAGAGAGTTAGAACTAAACAAAAGAATTTGCTTTGTAACTCATGACCAGCACCTGCATTCAGTCCTTCATCTGTTGCAGAACAATCTTTTTGTACGCTGTGAATCTTTTTGCACATTTGTGTACATATAGACAAATATTATTAACTAAATTCTACATATGAGAGAAAACTGAAAAGTTTTTGTGTCCCGATAAACTTCTCCACCAACGCAATAATCCAAATCAGACCAAATCAAACCAAATTAGAAAAAGCCCAGGTTAATAGATGCCAGTGCTCCTGGGTGGGCTTCCAGCCCCCAGAGAGGAGATGGGGAAGGAAGACCTGGAAACCACGTGCTTGTTCTCTGTGGAGCAGTTAAATACCCTGTGGTCCTGGTCTTGAGCAACTCGGGGGAGGGGTCACCATTTGGCAGGCTTTCTTGGAGGTGGAGTCTGGACTGAGGCAACTCNAACGCAATAATCCAAATCAGACCAAATCAAACCAAATTAGAAAAAGCCCAGGTTAATAGATGCCAGTGCTCCTGGGTGGGCTTCCAGCCCCCAGAGAGGAGATGGGGAAGGAAGACCTGGAAACCACGTGCTTGTTCTCTGTGGAGCAGTTAAATACCCTGTGGTCCTGGTCTTGAGCAACTCGGGGGAGGGGTCACCATTTGGCAGGCTTTCTTGGAGGTGGAGTCTGGACTGAGGCAACTCCCTGGTGAGGGGCCAGGGATGAAACTTTTCACCCAAACATTCCAGACTCTTTGGATTTATTGATGCCAGGGTTTGGGGTGACACTTCCAATCAAACAAAAACATGTGTCTTTTTCTTTCTGAAATTGTGTGACCTTGCTTAATATTGTATATACATTTTAAGTCCATCTGTTTTCCTGCAAACGTCGTGATTTTGTTTTTCTTTTAGGCTGAATAATGTCCTATTTTATATATAAAAATCTCCTTTATCCACTCAGCTATTGAGGACAATTAGATGATTCCTCTTCTTGGCCACAGAGAATAACGCAGCAGTAGACGTGGGGTGCAGATACCTCTGTGGAAGGGTGTGGAGTTCTCTGGGTACATGGTCAGGAGCAGAACAGTTAGGTGATATGCTAGTTCTGTCTTTACTTTTTGAGAAATCTCCAAACTTATTTCCACAGCAGCTGTATTCATTTGAAGCCCCGCCAACACTGAATAAGTGTTCCTCTCTCTCTGCGATGTCTCCAGCATTTATTGGATAGATTTATTGACGATGGGCATTATGACTGGGGTGCTAAGGTAGCATCTCAAAGTCTACCTGATGCCTAGGAATATCGAACACTTGAAACAACAACTGGCCACTTGTGCTCCTTTTTCATGTTTTTGAAAAGTGTCTATTCTGTTTATGTGCTCAGTTGCTGACTGGGGCTTAATTTCCTTGGTATTTGATTTCTGCATTTTTTGGTAAATTCTTGATAGTGGGCTACTATCTGAAGCTTAGCTGGTAAAGACTTTCTTCCAGGCCGTGTGAATATTTTAGATCATTTTTCTGTTACACAGCTTGTCTTTTTTAAAACAAGACTTTCGTAATGAAGGGAAATAGTTTTCTGTTGGTTATACGTATTGAAAATACTCTTCAGTTTGTCTTTTGATTTTGTCTCTCCCTAGAGATTTGGTTTTTATGGTTAAATTTAAAGGTCTTTTCCTTAATGATATCTAAGTGCTTTCTATAGTTTCTGAAATTTTCATATTGAGAGTGAAAAAAATAGATACATACAAAAATGTTATTTTATTCTCCAGTGGTGCACATGTACAATGTGAGGGAAAACCCTAATACTTTCTCTTGGGGTTGTTACAAGTAGTAAGAGGAGAGACCCTTGGACTTCAAGAAATATGAGTTGGCCTCCTAATACTAAATACTTCATCTTACAGTTTAATATCTTAAGTTCTGTGGGCCTCGATTCCTTCCTTCTTTGAGGAGGCCATCACTAGGTTGTGACTCAGTGGGAGAGTGCTTGCTTGCCTAGCATGCTCAAAGGCTTGGCTCAACCCGAAGCATGCCTGGGGGAGGGTCTGATTGATAAGGCTTAGGAGTCAAAACACAAAGGGGGACAGGGTCCAGTCAGAATTTCAAATTCCACATCCCCTAGGTCAGTGGTTCTCAACCTTCCTAAGGCTGTGACCCTTTAATACAGCTCCTCATGTTGTGATGGCCCCACCATAAAGTTATTTTCGTTGCTATTTTATAACTGTAATTTTGCTATACTGCTATGAATCATAATGTAAATATCTGTATTTTCCAATGGTCTTAGGTTCATTTGTTCACAAAGGGGGCACAACCCACAGGTCGAGAACCATAGCATTAACTGAATGCTCCAGATAAGTTTCTCTGGAGGCAGTGTCTTCAGTCAGACATGTTAGCCTAGCCTCCTCTCTCCCGGTGCCTTGTCCTTCCATGGTTTAGCAGACACCTGAATATGTAGGTACTATAAGTTCATTGATACAAACCTAAACTGTCTCCACAAGTGCCAATTAACAAGAGTTTTAAGTGACTTTGGAAATGGAATCCTGGCCAGACATGGTGGCTCTAATTTGTCATCAGCCACTTACCGATGCAGGAGGATCTTGAATTTGATCCAACCTGGGGTATGCAATGAGACCATGTCTCAAAAACACTACAAACAGGAATGGAGAATGAATGGCTCAGCAGTTGTTATTGCAGAGGACCTGGGTTCAGTTCCCTGTCCCCACACAGGGCTCACAACTACCTGTAACTCCAGTTTCAGAGCGTTCGGCCACTTCTTCTGACCTCTATGGGGACCAGCACACACATGGTGCAGACACATGCATGCAGGCAAAAACACTTATACACATAGACTAAATAAATCTAAAAAGTAAAGCTTAAACCCTAAAAATAGAAACAACATTTTGAAAAAATAAATAAACCTGGGGGTCAGCAATATGGCTCGGTGGGTAAAGGGGCTTGCCACCAAGCCTAATGACCTGAGTTCCTTTGCCAGAACCCATGTAGTGAGACCTGACTTGCACAAGTTGTTCTCTGACTCCCACATGTTTTTTGTACTGTCTTGATTGATGCGAACATGCATTCACTTAAAAATTACATCAAAAGTCTGGAGGTGGTAGCTCACGCCTTTAATCCCAGCACTTGGGAGGCAGAGGCAGGTGGATCTCTGTGACTTGAGGCCAGCCTGGTCTACAAAGTGAGTGCCAGAACTGTTACACAGAGAAACCTAGTCTTGAAAAACCAAAAAAATGCATTAAAAATTTTAAATGTAATCCATATATATGATTCTGACTGAGGATTCCATAGTGAGAGTGTAGGGGCACTGAATTTTGATTTCAAATACAAATGGATGGTGGGTTTTACTAGAGTTTATGTGTGCTATTTTATCTTTTTTTTAAGGTCTGGTTCCATCTATTTCCAGAATACAAAATTGTGCTCGGCACACAGCTGACCCTGACTCTACTCTAGGTTTGGCAGTGATGTCCTGACAGTCTGTCTTTGCAGGTCGCTATGCCCTGGTGGTCTGTGGTGATATTGCCGTCTACCCAAATGGTAACGCCCGGCCGACAGGTGGCGCTGGAGCTGTGGCAATGCTGATTGGGCCCAAGGCTCCTCTAGTGCTGGAGCAAGGTTTGTAACAAACATTCCCAAGAGGCTGCAAGCGGTACATTCACATCATCGATCCTAATCCCAAACCGTCACACACACTCCTCAGGGCCGGGGGATGGTGGTGGCTCTCTTCTCAAAATCTGGCCTGGGGAGCAGCTGCTTAAGGGGGAGAGAGAAGCCAGAATCTGTGGTTTCATCACGCCTGGCGGAGGCGCGGACAGTGTATGGAGTGGGCCTGCCAAATGTGGGTTCAGAACCGTAGGGATCTATGGTGAAGTTAGCAGTGAAAGAAGACATTCAGCCATAAAGTCAGGCTTGGAGAATTCTGGCATAGGTGACAGAACAAAGCCAGGAGTCTCTTTTCTCACGGTCTCTCCCATCCTTTCTGCTTGAGGTGGCCTGTGTGAGAGGCGGTCTCTGAAACTTACTGTGCCTTTTCCAGGGCTGAGGGGAACCCACATGGAGAACGTCTATGACTTCTACAAACCAAACTTGGCCTCAGAATACCCACTGGTGGATGGGAAGCTTTCCATCCAGTGTTACATGCGGGCCTTGGATAGGTGCTACGCAGCCTACCGCAAGAAAATTCAGAACCAGTGGAAGCAAGGTACGGGGCTGGAAGGGCAGAAAGCAGGCCGCTACTCATGGCCAAGAGTCTTCCTTTATCTTTCCCTGGAGGGAACACTTTGTAAGGCCTGTGGAACGAACGAGACAATGTGTAGAGGAATGAATGAGAGAGCCTTACGTGAGTCTGCTGGGAGTGGAACCCATTTCTTCAGGAAGCTGAGCCTCTGGGCATCATCACATCCGGGAGGGAGGATCTTCGTAGCTCATTGTCACACTGCCTCTCACCCCCCACCTTCTTTTCTAGCTGGAAATAACCAGCCTTTCACCCTCGATGACGTGCAATATATGATCTTCCATACGCCCTTTTGCAAGATGGTCCAGAAATCCCTGGCTCGGCTGATGTTCAATGACTTCCTGTCATCCAGTGGTGACACACAAAACAATTTATACAAGGGGCTGGAGGCCTTCAGGTGGGTCTTCTTTAAGTGGAAGGCTTGGGAAGCGTGAGCTAGGAGGCTCCCTCATACCTCGGATGTGGACTTCCCTCCATGAGAAGCAGCTGGCAGCCCTCCACAAAGCAGAAAGCATGCTAAGCCTTTCTTTCAATAGAGGGAAGGGATGGGGCAGCTCTGCAGGGGCTCTCCGTGTATTAGGTGAGTTAGAGAAGATAAAAAGGAAAGCCAAGCAGGGTATGTGGTTATGGATTTGGTTTCTAGTTTCCTAGCTATGAAAGTGTGTGTAGATGCCACAGTGAAGTGTGTGTAAATGCTATCTCAGTGGAAAGGAATATGACTTTGAGCTCTACAGACGTTTCAGTTTTGTAATGAAAACCATGCACCTCAGAGCTTTCTCTCCTGCCATGTTCTTGGCCTTCTTGTCAACTCTCATGTGACATCTTGCTCTGCCTCACAGGGGTCTAAAACTGGAAGAAACCTACACCAACAAGGAGGTAGACAAGGCGATTTTGAAGGCCTCCCTGGACATGTTCAACAAGAAAACCAAGGCCTCACTTTACCTGTCCACGAACAACGGGAACATGTACACCTCGTCCCTCTACGGGTGCCTGGCCTCCCTTCTCTCCCAGTGAGTGCTGTCCTCCCGCCTGATGTTTCCCATTCGTAAGCTGATAGGCCAACCAACGCTTGCTCCTTTCCATTGAAACATTTGGTTTGTTGAGAGACTTTTACAATCAACGGGGAGACAGACGATGGAATGAAAGGTCCCAACTTGTCCCAGAGGTGGTTGGGGGGCAGGTTTGCTAGCTGTGTTGAACTTCTCCAGCGAGAACATATGTACACTGGGGAATATGCCAGATTTACCCAGGCAGGAAGAAAATAGAACTTGTGGGTGTATCTTTATCACATCAATTTAAAATCTCTCTACTTAATACAGCATGGTGGGTTGGAGGCTGGCTTCAGACCCCATAACTGGTTCAAGCCTATTTACCACTTATCTTGAAAACTAACTTCCCGGACCTGTATGAGCCTTGCTTTCTGTACCTGTGAAATATCGATGTAACAATGGCTGCTTTCCGCAGTTCCTTTTCATTCTTTGGTAATTTCTTACAGTATAAAATGTACTTAGATTGCATCTACCCTCCATCACATACTGCAACTCCTCTTGGACCACCATTTAGCTCCTCTTATTTTTATATAACTCGCTGAATCCAGTTAGTGCTTCCTATATCGTATGGATATAGGGTTGTCTGCTGGAGCATAAGCAACCTACCAAGGGCCACACCCTGAAGAAACCGACTCCCCTCCCTCAGCAGCCGTCAGCTACCAACAGCTCTTCAGTTAGGATGAGGCCGCATGAGCCGTCTCTACCCATGCTGGAATTTTGATGGGCTTGGCCGTATGCAGGCAGCCAGAGTTGCAGGGTGTTCGTGAGTGTAAAGGTCCTGCCATGTCCATGAGGCACGATTTTGCAGCAGTCCAACCTGACTTCTGTATCTCACAATCTTTCTTTTTCCTCTTCTGTGATTGTCCCCGAGGGGTGTGTGTGTGTGTGTGATACAGATGCATTCTCATCAGTGCCATAGTGACACAAATGTTATTGGAGTAACCAACAGTTTTCTAATTGGATTTAAGGTCAGCTCCATAGGAGGGAACTAATGCCTAGTATTGTAAACCTGTCCAAGAACCCATGACTGAGTAGGTCCTAGGCCCTACACGAGAACTTTGCTAAATAGACATGGTATCAAGTTATCTTCTAAATACCTATCCATATGCTCATATATGAGTAAGCTCTCATACATGACTGGAGAAGCCTCTTTTTGCAGTGGATCGTGATCAAAACAGAGATTAACAGCTGGTCAAAGTACAGAGGATAATCGACTATGGAATGCTTTCCAGTTTTCATGAAAATTGCCTTATAACATTACAATGCTCAGAAAGCGCTCAAATGCTGTTACCTGTACTGGTTTTTCCTGTTTTGTGGTGTTTATAAGGAAACACTGCATATTATATAGAAAAGATACCTAGAGGTGAACTTGATCAAATTACTGATGGGGGATGCTCAGAAAACTGAGTCATAGGAATGTGTATTAGCAAATGCCTGTACTCCCAGAACTGTGGAGACCTGGGGAGAGGGGCCGTTGAGTTCAAGGTCAGCCTGGGCTACATAGGTACGTAGGTGTGTATACACACACACACACAGCCAAATGATTGCAGTTAATTTGTGATCCCAGAGGGTAGATACATAGCTACACACACACACACACACACACACACACACGCACGCACGCACGCACGCACGC
>LOJH01000413.1:3416-35806 GCA_001685095.1 Ellobius talpinus | reverse complement strand
ACACACACACGCACGCACGCACGCACGCACGCACGCACGCACGCACGCACGCGCTGAGCCATTGTAGTTAGTTTGGGAGCTTGAGGGTTAGTCCACTGGTCTGATCTGCTACACCTGGAAGCCTCTGCCCTCATAGTTCTGCCTTCCTGCTTTGGGCTGTGGCTGCTCTCATTTTGGCAAAGCTTCTTCTGGTCCTATATCTGGATTCCACCAAAGGTCCCTCTTTGTGCAGGACATGTGGAGCATAATTCTAGCTGCGTGAGGTGGGCAGTGGTGAGATAAGGCTGACACACAGAAGCTTTATATGAAATGCAGAATACAGATGTGGATTTTTTTTTCCACTTGCAGACACTCTGCCCAAGAATTGGCTGGCTCCAGGATTGGTGCCTTCTCCTATGGCTCAGGCTTAGCAGCGAGTTTCTTTTCTTTCCGAGTGTCCAAGGATGCTTCTCCAGGTGAGTCTTATTTTGTAGCAGGTACTCCCAAAACCGTGCCACCCTGTGCTTCACCCCAGCTGAGGCTGCTGTCTTAGCAGAGCTAAGCTGGGATTAAGAGCAAAGAAAAGTCCTGCATGAGGTGAAATGCATGCGAGCACTTCCTCGACAGCAGAGGTAGACACAAGAAAGCCTGTTAGACAAGGCAATAGGTCCTGGAGGTATGGGCTGGCTGCCTAAAGAGAAGCTGATGGACCTGAAACAGCCACTATCAGCTGATGTGGTGTGTCTGTGACCAAGATCAGGCACCTAAGCACCATGGGGAGGTCAACCCCCAGATCCCGGCTGCCCATTAGCACCAGTGACAATGACAACAGGATGTTTTAATATTGCTTCTGCTTCCCAGGTTCCCCTCTGGAGAAGCTGATGTCTAGTGTGTCAGATCTGCCCAAACGCCTAGACTCTCGGAGGCGCATGTCCCCTGAGGAATTTACAGACATAATGAACCAAAGGGAGCAATTCTACCACAAGGGTAAGAAAGGGGGCAGGAAGAGAGAAGAGAGCGATTCACCCCAGATTGCACATCAGTGCCTAGGAACCATACCAGGGGGTTCATCAATGGGCCAGGGTCACAACTTTTATGATGTGCTTATGAGGCAAGACCTTGAGCAACTGAGCCATCTTCGCAGACGGTCTCTAACAGCCACGCAGACCTCAAGGACCAGATCCCCTCTTCTGTATGATTCTACCTTCCATATGGTGTTCTCGGGGTGGCTTACAGCCCCGGCAGCTCAGCACTCCGGAGTGCTTCACTTGCGTCTGTGGGCATTCCTACTACTGTGCTCTCCGCTGCATGCCTGCATCTCTCTTTGTAAGTCCAGCTTCTTCTTCTGTGTCCCACAGTGAACTTCTCACCACCCGGAGACACAAACAACCTCTTCCCAGGTACTTGGTACCTGGAGCGAGTGGATGAGATGCACCGCCGAAAGTATGCCCGGCGCCCCGTCTAGAGAAGGTGAGTGAGTTTGTCGGGCTGCTAGCCCGAAGGCCTGAGGTCTTCCTCTGGGTAGCAGGCGCAGTTCTGAGTCTGTAATCATGTCAGAGATGGTCATAAGGAGTTACAAACTGAGCTCCAGAACATGGGTGGGAGGGGTCTCTGTTTTGTAAATCTGGACTGTGAAGTCAGACCTCTTCGAGTGTCTAAGTCTCCTAGAAGCTTGGTAAATCAGAGCCCACAGAAGGAAGCAGACAACAGCCAGAACTGCAGCATATTGTTCCAAAACAATGAGAATCAGAACAAAAAGGAAAAAAAAAAAGACAAGAGAGAAGGCAGATCAGCCCTTTCCTTCCTAAGATCCTGGCCAGCTTCATGCCACAAAGACAGAGCAGGGCTCCTGAGCTGTTCACACTGAATCAAGAGCACCAAGCTGGGCTGACCTGGAGAATTAAGGTTGATATAGCAGTCCATGGAGCCAGTGTTCCGGGCAACCCACCTGACCTCTCATCACCAGCAGAGCATGTGACAGGGACCTGCCTGTCCCCNGTCTCGGCTCCTGTAGCACCGGTTGATAGGCTCCCCAGGCATGGTGGCTCAGAACTGGGAAGACAGCAAAGGGTACTAGGATCTCATAGAACAGGGGGGCTTATATGCATAGCTGTCTCTGGCAAGGGGCAAGACCTGGGGGCTGGGGAGCCCAGGGTGAGGGGTGACCAAATCTGTTTCTCCTCCCTACAGATCCATACAACAGTTTCTTGGGAATGGATCTGAGCTGCTGCCCAAACAGTGTCTGTGTAAAATTCCACCCACGGCTAGCTGTAAATAATGAATAGACACGGTAGCCCCATAGGATCTGCGGTGAAGGGCCACCACGCTCAGTGGTTCCTTCGTGACTCTCCCTGATGCAACCACTGCCACAGGCTCATGCTGCTGTGGACCAGAGCTCCCCTGCGAAGAATATAGGAGAAAGGGGGAAGCAGATCAGTCGTCTTCTCCCACATTCAGACAGCCCCACCATTTGTTACAGATCATTATCAGACTTCAATACTGTCGCATTTTATGCTCATTACTTAAAGTTTCCTGAGAATGTCTAAATTTTGTATCTTGTTCTGAAATAATATATGGCAATAAAAATGAGGGAAGAGATAATGTACATTTTCTAGAAGTCAGGACCTTCGCAGAGAGCAAAGCACGCATCCCTTCACCCCACCCCTTCCACTCACGGGCTAATTCTCCACAAGTCTGTCCAATTCCGCCAAGGACTACGGCAGATACCAGGCAAATAAAGAAAGTTACACGGAGCTCCCTGTGCTCACTTCTCTATCCTACAGACACCATATACAGGCAGAGCCAGCAGGTGCTTGGTACATCAAACCCCCTTGGCATATGTGGTCAGTGTTACTTAGACCAAACATAAAACCCGTAAGATTGGCCAGGCATGGTCACATAGATCTTAGCACTTGGGAGGCTGAGGAAGGGTGAGTTCAAAGCCAGGCCAGCCTGTGTTATGTGGGGAGATTTTATAAAACACACACACACACACACACCACCACCACCAACAACAACAACAAAAGATGAGGCAGAGGTAGGTAGGATATTCTCTCCCTTGGGTAAAGAGGATATAGCTTTTCCAGGGTCCTCAAAAAGCAGCATGGTCTAGGGATGTGAACACTGAGCACAAGGCAGGAGGAAGGGGCCGGGGAGGGCTAGGAAGGACAAGAGGTTGTAGTCCTTCATTTTCTTTCAGAAAAAGCTTTGGAGAGAGGGAAGCCAGCTGGGGAGCCTTGGGGACACAGAAGAAACAAGGTGACAATTATGTCACGCTGCCACTAGTAATCCCGGGAAAGGCCCAGGATAAGCAGCTAATCCCCCTCCTCAGCATGCAGCATGGGGCCCTGGGCTAGCATCTCTTGCAGGACCATGCTCCCTTCTTTGGTCACTGCAGTGCTGTCTGTCTGCATGGAAGAAAAATCACCAGGTCCAAGACAGGGATGCAGAACCCATGAAGAGATAGCTTTCTGCAGGGTCCTGGCAGTTGAGACCCCCCCTTCCCTGTGTCCCATCATTGGTTCCTGGCCTACCTCTATCAGGGGTCATGTGGATACAACTAGAAACGATCTCAGAAAGATGGCTTGGTGAGTTAAGGCACCTGCTGCCAATCCTGATGAGCCAAGTTCCACCCCTAGGTCTCACAGGATAGGTGAGAACCAGCTCCTACAAAGGGTCCTCCTGCAACTAAACTTGGAGTCACAGCCTGTACAAGACAAGTTCTGATTCTGAAGAAGCCACATGTACCCTGTGGCATGCATGTTCTACCCTCCAATAAAGTGTAATTTAAAATTATGTCAAGGTGCTGGTCAAGTGAATGATTGCTGTCACCACGCAGCAGCTGAAGGCCCAACTTCAGGTTACAAGCAGAGCACACGGGTCATCACTATGTACCCCCCACCCCACACAGGTCCCTTGCGCTTTTCCTCATCTGCCTTTATAGGACCCGAAGAGGTCCTCCAGGAGTTAAACTCCACACTAAAGTTACAGGAGATGGATGCCACAGGGAGAATGTCACAAAGAATGGCACTGACTGGGCAAACACTTTCTTCCACCTCACAAGATCTGTCCAAAGTGACTCCCCAGATACGGACATCCTCTGCTCAGTAGTTCCTCCTCCGACCCAGGAAAATCTCTCCATCCCTGTAGCACATGACCTGAGTGCTTAGCCATGCCCCAAGACCTCTGGTGCAGGATGGAGCACTTTGAATTCTCTGAGAGCAAAGCACCACTCATCTTAAAAAGAATTCTAGATCCAGAGTGCAGCTAGCTGGAGAGTCACTGCTTAGCATGAATGATGCCTTAGGTTTGACAGCCAGCAATGGGGGAAATAAAAATCAACCTATCCATTTCTATTTGTGGGGAGGTTCTATGATTAGCCAAGGGTCACACGCTGCAAAGAAATGCTCCCATATGACCCTCGTGAAGGTGTTTCCAAGTCAGGTCCCGAGCACCCTAACATGCACTGTGCTTTGTTTGGAAATGGGACTCATTTTCACCGGCATGTGGCATGTTTCAATTCACCCACCTCTACCTGCTTTCCAGATATGGGTGTGGCCCCTCTGGGATACTCTTCATTCAAACTGACAGTTCCAGGAGCCAGCATGTAAGGCCGGAACAATTATTTCAGTAAGAAAGTGGGTGGTCCGTTATTAGGATGCCCAACAAACAGGTGCTGGACGTCACTGGAGAGCGTGCCGAGGGGCTGCCCAACTGCTCCGAGGAGCCGGCGTGCCCACACATCAACCTCATATTTATTTCCTGAGCTCTCACTGCTGCACTACGAAGCATCCTGTCCCTCTCACAGATGACCCAGCAGAGCTCAAGGTCATCATCGAGGTGTTCCAGGTCATCTAGGCCCGCCCCTTTCAAGGTCTGCTGCACGGAGATGAGAGCATGCTGCTGGAGCTCTGACATTGCAGGAAGCCAAGTCTTGGGCGTAGCCTCTCTGTGCCAGGCAGGCTGGAAAGAAGTCCTTCCCCACTGATGGACTAATGGGGCGAGAAGCTCTCGAGAGACACAGTCGTTTGAATGAAGTTCATTCTGCCGCCTTCCGTGAAAATCTAGTGAAACACCATCCAACTGACACTAAGCTTGCTGTGTGCAGCTACTGAGGAAACACATTCCTTTAGCTCACAAAATCTGTCCCAAGCAACTCCCCAGAGGCCAACATCCTCTGCTCAGAACCAGGAGAATCCCTGCACTCCTGCAGCATGTGAGCTGTGTGTCTAGCCACACCCACGAGACTTCTGGTACCCAGCTGTCCACTTTGAATTCTCTGACAGCAAAGCACCAGCCAGGGCCTGGCATACACCGTGCTGAATTTTACTCCTAACATGAGAGGATTCTGAAACACTCTGAGCTACGTTCCTGTAAAAATGCCTCTGGCTAATCTTAGAAAGGAAGGGAGGGGCTATCTTCAGGGCACCCAAGCTCACACACAGTTCCTCTACACAGTTACTGGTCAGCTGCCAAACCTCCAGAGGCAGCCCGTGGGTGCCCTCTGCTGGCTTTTCTGGATAATGACTGCACAGATACCATGTAGTGTTTGACTCTTTACTAGATGTTATTTCAGGCAGGTGCCAGGGTTCTGTCCCAGGAACATGGATCTCCTCTCCCTATAGATCACAGCGAGCAGGTTTCTCAGAAAAGCCCGAGGGCCTGGTGCCTCCGAGTCCCAGGTTCAGAAGCAGAACTGGAAGGCTTCAGACACATGCGGCTTCCACGAGTCCAGGCTGGGCAGCAGGGATGAGAGGCCCATGACGTGCCAGGTCTCTCCGTCTGACACCTTGGAGGTTTGGTAGGAAAGCAGCTGTATACCTGCCTCTGCCAGGAGGCCTGGGGTGGGCAGAAAGGAAAGCCCGGGTTAGCATGGCACATGGGGGAAGGGGTGAGAGAACAAGAGTCCAGAGTAGCGAGATGTCAGGTTTCTGTGACCCAGGCCGAAGGGCGGAGGATGGGAGGGGGCGGCGCTGGTCTCCACAGTAAGGAGCTGCCGCAGCAGATTATGTGACTTTCCTCTATGCTGGCCTCTTCTCAGCCTGAGTATCAGGTGAGGTGGGGGAGCCAGACCAATAGTGAGGGAACAAGATAATCAGAGAACTGTCCTCTGGGCAGCTGGCAAAGATGATGAAATAAAGTCCCCCCAGGGTCTGGGGACACATCCTCTGCCAAACCTGGATGAGACCCAGAACCCTCAGAAGTCCAGGTCCTGGGAGACCAGGGCTGCACCTCCTGTGCTCTGACACATTCTGTTAGGCTGGTCACCAGAGCCCGTAGAAGCAATGATCCATGAAGTAAGCTCCAGGGATATAGAGAGTGTGCAGGAACATGGCGAACTTGTGCCATGGCCGGGGGTAACTGGCACTCTGCCCACCTCTGCCCATACTACTCTGTGACCTCAGATGAGCTGCTCACTTTCCCTGTCTGAGCTGTTTCTTTCTAATATTGTGGAAATGGCTCTGCAAGATCCTCTATGAGGCACATATAGACATGCCCTGAGGCACAAAGAAAGGCCCAATCCCAGGAAAAACCCCATCTCTGCCAGCCTCCCCCCACAAAGCCTCCTCACCAATCATAGCAGGCAGCATTACAGGGTTGGAGGGCGGAGCTCGGAATATGAGCAGGGGCTGGCCCCGGCGTAGTGGCACCTCTGGCCTGAAGACAGCTCCATTGAGCATCTGCAACAGTGGGGTGGTACCCTGGACCAAACCCACAGCTTGGTAGGGGGCACCTGCCAGGGCCACAGTCAGGAGGCCTTCCCCACTGCCCTCCCCTGTGGCCGCCGGGCTGTGGGAGGTGGTGACCTGCAGAGAGAAGACAGAGGCACAGTTGAGCAGTCTAATCACACTCAATTGCAGGGAATCGAGCCCGGCCACAAGCTCAGCAGTCTGGGGCCAGGGACAAATGGGGAGAGACTCATGTCTCCAGACTTTAGCTTCTCGGGACAGTCAAGATGTCCCATAAAGGGAGAACCAGGTGTCTGCCTGGCTGGCCAGGAAGGGTGGGAAGTGGGAAGCAAGAGGACCAAGCACTGGGTAGCTGACTGGCCTGGACCTTTCTGCACCAGCCTCTTAAGTCAATGGCCTGACTAGGATGCAGGAAAGGGGGTAAATGTGGCAGGGCCGGGAGAACACTGTTCTTAGGACTCTGGCCAGCTTCATTTGGCTACCACATAGTCTTTGATTCCAAAGGGGAGTGAGGGAGAAAGCCACTAGAGGAAAGCTGAGGGGGTGGAGGAATGTGTTCCCAGGGTTTGCAAGCATCTCTCGGCTCCATTCAGATGCAGCCTAAATCAGCTTTTTTTCTTCAGTTGTGAAATGGAGGTGCCTTACACCGCCCATTCAGGCCATTTATCCATCTACCCATAGTTTTGTGAGTATGAGCTCTCTCCATTACACTCAAACATATGGCCACTCACTTCCCAGATGAAGGCATTAAGGTGGGCTCTCACAGATGGGCTAGCTCTCACAGATGGGCTAGCTCTCACTGATGGGCAGGCCGGTGGCAAGAAGCAAACTCAAAGAGCGAAACTGGGAACAGGCTCTTAAAGCGTGGGGTAGAGCTAGGCACAAGGGCACACGCCTGTAATCCTAGCGTTTGGGAGGTAGAAGCTGAAGGATCAGAAGTTCAAGGACAACCTGGATTATACAAGACTGCCTCAAAATAAATAAATAAAGAGGGGTGGCAGAGCAGTGTCCAGAGTAAAGAGAGTGCGCACATTGAGGCCAGCCTCTTTCACCAGTAGCTTAGCGTTCACCAAATTCACATCTGCCTGCTTTGATGCTTCCCTCAGAAGGCCGACAATGACTGCAGGGCTCAGGCAGTTCCCAGCGTTCTTCAGAGATGCTCCTGGGGACACAGAGAGTTACTCGAAAGTTAGTTGTTAACTAGGCACCACAGGAGGGGGCAGGGGACCACTGGCACTTAGCTCTCAGCGACAAGGCTCTTGTTGCCCTGGGGACCCCAACTGCAGGCTGCAATGGGCACTGTAATTCCTTGAGAGTGTTAAAAAGCCAGCTGGGGGATCCGAGCCCAGAAACCTAAGATATTTTAACCAATTTGAGAAACTCCCCTCCAAAACTGAGACCAACTCCTTGGCCTGCCTGTCTTCCCAGAAGATGCTTGGAAAACTGTGTGCTCCCACAAGTGCCTGGGGATGAAGGCCCTTGCAAGCTCAGAAGCAGAAAGGTGACCAGTGTGTGTGACCTTTGTGTGACCAGTGTCCTGCTATGTTTTCTTGGGGGCTTGGGAACCCAAGGCAGTGGGTCTGGCATGCCCTGGCTCCGCCTGTCCCTGATAACCTTGATGTTCTGGGTTTACCTGACCTGCCCAACCTCACGATCTTGCTCCAAGGTGCCAAATAGGCAATTGGGAGTGCGGGGGAGGCCCTGTACAGGATGAAGGGAGGCACTGAACCCTGTCTGCAGAGTGGTGGACCCACTACCAAGGCAACTGAGCCATACACAGTCACAGGTAAAACCAGACCCACATGGTTTTGCTGATGATTTAGATTCTCTAAAGATTCCAGTATCTTTTGCATGAAACTCTCTGGTCTTGCTTGCACGGGGAACTTGTCTATCCTAAAATCACTGCATAAACATGATCTGAGAAAATTAAGTATGTTTTTCCAGGGAGCTTATATCCCACTTACATACATTTTTTTGTCCACCTCTGTCGTGGGTTGAGCTGTACCCAGAGCAGGGCCCAAGTCCCCTGAGTCTGCCACTAGATCTGCACTGAGCACTGGACACACCCAGCAGATATGAGTCTACAGTCCCTATTCCCCGTCTCTCCGCAGGGCCCCTAGCTCATGCCATGGACTCAGCAAGACCTGGACTTACCTTGTGTCACCACCTGGATGGTCCCTTTAGGGGAGCCAGCCCAGGCGTGCATGAGCGTGCCCAGCGCTTCTGCCAGACCAATCCAAGGCTTGGTGTGTGGAGAGAAGGCGCTGGTAAGGGCTTGGGCGTTTACCTGCACAAAGAGGGGAACAGGATGAGGCTGAGAACCTGCTCAAATGAGGAACTAAATCAACACCACGTGGCCAAGAGTCAGCCTGTCGTGGAGGGGCAACTAAGGAGATGGGTGGCAATCACCCAGAAAACAGTGACTTCTTATCCCTGTAGGTGAGAAGAGCTACAGAGCCCGAGGGCACACAGAGGAAAGTTTCCACTGCACTATGCAGCCAGAACAGGGGCCAGAAGCCTAGCTTCTTCCATTGAGCAGCACTGGTACTGGTGCCCTCTGTGGGAGACGGACTTCCTGTGTGATGGACAGGGGTCTGTCTAGACAGCTCAGTAAAACACGGAAGTCACAGGTATACGGAAGCAGAGTGGTGGTTCTTAGAGAGGGCGATCTAATTTGCCCTTTTTGTGTTGTTTTGAGACGGGGCTTCACTCTATAGTCCAGCCTGGCAGACTTCCTGAGTGCTAGGCTTATAAAGTGAGCCACCATGCCTGGCTCATTTTATTTTCTATTCTGATTATTTGAAGTAACTACCGATATTTGTCAATGAACACTATGCTCGGCTACCATAACATATAAAACCACATTCAGACAGCTCCAATGAGCCTATAGTATGCTTCAAACAGCCACCTACGCTGAGTATGCAGAGGCATGCTGGGAAATTGAGCAGCCAGAGTCGACTGGAAAGGCCCTGGACATCCTAAGTATAGGGTCTCAGGGCTTGGACCTCCTTCTCCTCCCAGGGACCTAATAACAGAGCTTCCTTATTCTGAGGTAAAAATTCCTGCTCCCTTTTGTGGCTCCAGATGCTTTGGCTCCCAGTCAGGCATTAACAATTTCTATGAGGCTACTTAGAAAGAATCTATGCAAGAAGGATTTAATTAGGAATCTGGGTTTTAAATTTGCCTGCAATCTCAGCACCAGGGAGGCCAAGGTAAGTGGCTCCCCCTGAGTTCCAGGCCAACTGTAACTACAGAAGAAAACCCTACAAGTCAAATCCTCACCCCACTGGCAAACAAACAAAAACTCGGGTTTGATGAAAAAAAATCAAATAAGCAGCTATGAGATGGGAAAAATGTAATAATTCTGTTCTTGTTTTCATAGTTATTACTAGAAGAGTCAGAAGCTGCAGCGAGACACGGGGAGGAAAAGCAGAGGACCCAGAAGACTAGGGAGCAGACTCAGAACAGAAAGGCTCAGCCAACAAACCCCAAAGCAGGCCTCACACCTCACTGGAGGCCATACAGCCCAGCCCAGGGAAGGGCTTGCTTCTATGTACTTCTGTGTACTTCTTTCTGTGAAGTAAAAGGGTGTGCAGTGATCCATCTTGAAAAATAAATAGCAAGATGCCAGGGCAGAGTCAGGTGCTGCTGGAAACCAGCCTGGCCCCGGGGCTCATCTGTGCTACGGGCAGAGAAATGGAGAAGACGCAGGACGAGTTAGGGAGGAATTTCCTCTCCTAATACAAACATTTCGTTCCAAAGACTATCAGCAGCTGGGGTAGATAGCTCGATTTGCTATTTTGGTTGTGAGACGAAGAGATTTCCTATCTTACATAAGATGGCAGCACTCTTATCTTTGTACTCCGTGGAGCTTGTGTGAAGCAGCCTGTCAGAAAAAGACATGTGATCTCACCACCACCTCATGATAGGTGGCTACCTCAGAGTCCCATGGAGGGGGCAGAAGCCCGCCTTTGAAAAAGTTGAGTGGGTCAAGCTTTATCAGGTTACCCAAGAAGGGGGATATTCATTAGCAGGCCATCAGCTGAGGCGGGAGAGACAGTCTGTTTTGTTCAGTCTTCAATCTTTGGTTGGAGAGTTCAGCCAGGATCCTAATCAAAGTCACCTGCTCAGAAACTCATTGGGTAGCCAGATGGGTAGGAAAAAGTGCTGTGGCCTCAAGGAGCCAATGCGGTGTGCAGGGGAAAGAGAAGACAGGCTGGCCAGTGTCACCTGGTCGCCATAGGCTCTGCAGGCTCTCACACCACAACTGGCCCTCAAGGAACCCCCTGATCACTACAGACCAAGTGGCCTCCTGACTGTCTCAAGACACAGAACTGAGCCATCTAACGAAAGGCTGGCCGAGTGAAACTGTCTTTCCTACCACAGTTCTGTCCCAACCAGTGACTCTCTCCAGGCTGTGAGTCAGCCAGGAAGGCATGAGCCCCCTCTCACTCATCCTGTCTTATCCACTGTTTCTTGCAGAGTATCAATTACATGTCTGGGGCATGCACATAGTCAGCCTGTTCGTCCTCAGAGAACTTAGAATTCAGCACTAACCAGATAACAAACCCATGACAGCACATAAGAATGTAGTTAGTGTGTGTGGCAGAACACACCTTTAGTCCCAGCACTTGGGAGGCAGAGGGATCCCTGAATTTAAGGCCCATCAGGGCTACTAGTGAGACCTAGCCTCAAAAACAAAGAAACAAACAAAAAACCCAAACGATGTGGCTAGCAAAATAAAATGAGGCAGAGCTGCAAGGGCCCAGAAAGCATTCGTGAAGGAGGGAGAAAGCCTCCAGGAAGAGCTGTGCTTTCTTAGTTCCGTGTCCTCTACTGGACCCCCATGTGTGTGTTGGGGGGGAGGCCGGGGTGCCTGGCATTCACCAGACTAAGCAAGGGGGCTAAATAACACAGCAAAGGTTTTAGAAAGTATGAAAAGTGGTTGGCTATGGCAGGGTGAGCTCTGACCACGGACATGCTGCAGTGTTGAGCATACCCCCCAACACACACACACACTGGGCCCTGCTCCCTCACCCCGGCAACACGCCCTCCCTCCCAAGGCATGTGGACAACAAAGGAGCCTTTCACTGGTGCTGAGCCTGGGAAGGCTCACAATCTCTGCAGCGAGGCTACAATATAACGGCTCAGAACCCAGCTCCTGGCTCCAAGGCCTTGGCTAGCAAGACTATAGAAGAGCTGCTCCTGCCCATCCACCCTGTGAGCTAACTCAAGTAAGCCTTGGGCTCCGTTCCCAGGGCTAACTCTGTCCACCCTGTGCTGTTGTGTCTGCTCTCTTCCCGGACTCCAGACCCCAGACCCACGTAGAGATACTTACAACCCCTGCTAGAGACTTCCCCTTCACCATGTCCACAAACTGGATGGCGATTTCCTCCCCACAGCGGCTCTGGGCCTCCTTGGTGCTGGCACCCAGGTGGGGACAGCTGATGACATTCTCGTGGTCCACTAAGGCCCGGTCCCGGGGTGGCTCCTGCCCAGAGAGAGACCTTTAAGTTGACCATGGTCGGGTTATATTATATATTCTCTGCTGTTCTTCACACTGAATTTTGAGAATTGCAACGATTTGAATCCTGGCCTCCTAACGGCAGAAGATGGTGCATTATTAAGAAGATGGTCATATACAGGGGAACTGGTGATACACCACGCACCCTGGCTGGGAATAGACAAGTGCCACAGGGTTCAGAGAGGGCCAAATGACCTGCCACAGTCTCACAACTAGAACCTGCATTCGCGCCAAAGGCTATGCTCTTTCTCCCGGGCCACACCGAGGAGCCCTGATGCTGAGACAGGGCCAAGGGAATTGGTGGATGTATGCACTCTGCACTCTATATGCTGGGGCTGAACCTTTGCACATGCTGGAAGAGCGGTCCACACTGGGGACTGCCATCACCCCTGGGTTGCTGGCCCTTCCTAGGAAGGGAAGAGAGAGAGAGAGGAAGGCTAATGGGTACTGGGCAGACCATGCCATTGGTCATGGGGTTGACTAAAGTATCAGGAATGACACACTAACTCCTGTGTCCATGTCTAGAACCCCTAGCCTCATCAGTTTATCTCGGTCTTCCCCAAGTTACCAGTACAGCAACAACCTGACCAAGAACGGGTCCTATTTTAAGACTGGGGATTTGCAGAAGACAGCAGAGAAAAGGCCTCCTTAGAACGACAGGCATGTTTCTTGGCAGCACAGCTTCCTCCGTGCCAGAAACAGTGAGCTACTATTCTGCAAGATGCTACCTTTTCTTGCCTATGGCCTCTCAGCTCCTCACCTTTCCCCTCCAACTTGACACTGAGGCTGGACTTACCTCTGTGAACACGTCCAGGGCTGCACCAGCACACTGACCAGACTGCAGGGCACGGAGCAGGGCACCTTCATCCACAATCCCTCCTCGAGCACAGTTCACTACTCGCACGCCCTTCTTGCACTGGGCAAAAGTGCTGTCATTCAGCAAGCCTGGAAGAGAGAGGGGACGTGGCCCACTGTGGCGGTTCCTGACCCGCAGCACCGGTTCCCTGAAGCCACCACCTCTCCCCAGAGGTCTCTTTCTGCTGGATAGGTACCTTGTTCTCACCTGTCTTCAGAGATGCTCTGACATCATAGACTCTGTACCAGATATGGGTTAGACTTAGGCAGTTCTGGATATGAGTGTGCTTTGAGTGGGCTCAAGAACCAAAAAACCCCTGCAGGGTGCCATGAAGCCTCCACACGGGACACTAGTTGCATCTGTGCCCAGCTCATTCACATACCCTTGCTTTTTCAGCTAGCTCAGCCTCCTCCATCGGAGGCAAGCACTTGGGACAAAGAGCCACAGTGCTTAGCGGGTCCTCGGTAGGTCTCTGTCTACACTTGCTCAATGGTTATCTGCAGAAAACCCACACTAAGAGCCTACCTGTGGTGGAGGGCAGGAGGGGAGTGTGGACAGTGATGAAATCACAGAGAGGCCAGATGTCCTCGAGTGGCAGCTGCTGGACACCAAAGGAGGCCGCAACTTCTGGAGAAATGATGGGGTCATAGCCTACAGTCTGGTCAGAAGTGAGAGAAGGGAGGAGGCACCTTTAGCATCAATGTTGGTATTGTCAGTAACCACACCATTTGCTAGTAGTGGGTACCACATTAAGCCTAATAGAATCCTCTAGTATAACTCTCTGGACAATACAGGGTGCTTAGGGCTACTCTCTTGCCTGCTGCAGGTCAATGGGAGGGGGCTTGCAGAACTAGCAGGGAGCACAGTCAGACAAGGGAAGGGTGCCTGTCACCAAGACCCAACTGCAAGTAGATGCAGGGGCAGCTCATATGTGGCTGGACAAAGTGGAACTCGGGAACCCTGAGACAGGAGCGCGGTGAGGAAGGGCTCAGAGATGACCACCAGGCCCACTGTCCCGGCTATGCTAGCAGGTGCCTGGAGTGAGGAAGATGGGCTGGGAAAGGAGTGAGCAAGCATTGTCCACAGAGGCCAGAGAGCACAGGTTCAGCTTCTTCCAAGTCCCAGCAAAGGCTCATGCCCAAGCAGCCATGCAAATGTAGGAAACAGGTATGTGGGGGTGGGTTTATAGTAACCAAGATCTAAGCACTCTCTGCCTGATCTACCCAAGAGGCCTTCCCAGGCCTTCCTCAGCTGCTGCCAGCCATATGTCAGAGTCCTCTAGAAGGGTGAGGACCCCAATATAAGAGCCGTTGGAGAGATGACTTCAGTCACCTGCTGCTCTACCATGCACTAAAGCAAAACTATTTTGAGAGAACCCCCCTGAACTCTTCAGGACTATCTCCATAGTGGACCCAGATGTAAGTGAAGACAGGGAAGAAATGAAGTCTCCTCCTTGAGTGGTTGCTACCTCTGTGGGGAGGAATTCTTCCCCTTCCTGTGCTTTTGAAGTCCTCTGCTACATGGTGTGGGAAGCACCTGAAATTAGGGGGCTACAGATCCTGCCTTATGACAGATCATAAAAAGACTTCTTTCTCACACTTAAGAGCTTCGGGGGAAGAAAAAGAAAAACGCCCAAATGGTTATGAAGAGGTTAACACTTTGGGGCCATATTTTTGCATCATTAGCCTTGTTCTAAGCAAAGCCAAGGAGCCCTTCCCCCATTCTAGCCACCAGGAAAGGCTGGAGGAAAGACACAGCTTCTTGAGGCCCTCTAAAGAGCACAGCGCACCAAGGGCGCACATATTTCGAAGGCCAATTCCGACATTTTTATTGCCCTCCGATGGAGCCCATTCACTTCTGGACAGAGAAGGAAATGCTCAGGGGTGGGGGTGGGGGGTGGGGAGATGAATCCCTGGCCTCATCCTCACAATTTGCCTTTGTCTGCTGGTGCCAGAGACTACGAGAACAATGGCCCCATTCATCTCTAATCCAGATGTTTTTTCTTCTCATGTGCAGTGAGGGTGGAAAAGAACACCAGAGATCACAAAGCCTGAGCGAGCTCACAGCGCTCTGTGGTCTTTTCTACTCTTGGGGACCAAGGCAGAGTTCAGGGCTGACTCCCAGGCCCACTGTCCCTGCAGAGCCAGCAGGTACCTAGGTTGGGGGGCTGGTAAGGGCCTGAGTGAGCATTGTCCACAGAGGCCAGAGAGCACAGGCTCAGCTTCTTCCTCATGCAGAGATAGCATCTCACTGATCTGGAGGTAGCTGCCAGGAATGAATCTGGCTGGGAGAAGCCCTGCTTCTGTTTTTTTCACTAGTGAATAACTAGAGCATTAAAGACTCGAACTGAGCTAGAGTTCTCACAATAGGAGACAACGCTGGCAAAAGTGGACACAATAACATCAGGCCCATAAGCCACCTACCTGCCTGCCTGGTTCCTACATGTCCTACAAAGGCTCAGATAGCCACTATACAGAAGCTGGGAGCATGCTGGTTGGTTTTTGTCAACTTGACACAAACCTAGCCACATCTGGAAAGAGGCAATCTTAACTGAGAAAATGCCTCCATAAGATAATTAATGACTGATGGGGGACAGCCTAGTTCACTGTGGGCAGTGCAACTCCTGGGCACTGGGTCCCAGGGGGTACAAGAGAAAGCAGCCATGGACAATTTTCCTCCTGCCTGACAGGGGCCTTCCTTGAATCCCACACATTGTGTGTTTTGGGGGGAGAGGGGAGGGGGGAATGCAGCTTATTCCCCACAGGGATTACGGAAGAGGCCTTTGCCAAAACCTCAATGCGCATCTCTGGTGGAACAGCCAATAATCCATACCACAGCATTCCCAACCAAGCTTGAAAACATCATAGGTCCAGTTATAATTTTACCTTAAAACCATATGCAACATTGTGTTCTACACAGACCTGCAACCTTCTCTGGGCATAGTACACAGTCCGTGTACACACCGAGAATGCAGTCTGGGGTGGCATATGCCAAACTAGTGCCACTAAGAGGAGGCTCCTGCTGGGAGGCTGATGTGGGAAGCCGATGTCTGTATGAAAGCATTCATTCATTACATAATTAGAATAGTGCTTTAAGCTGGGCATCCTGGCACATGTCTGCAACCTCAGCACTTAGGAGCCAAGGCCAAAGGGTCCTAAGTTTAAGGCTACCCTGGGTAATTCAGCAAGACCCTGTCTCAAGACAAAATAATGAAAGGGGCTGATGATGTAATTCAGTGGTATAGCAATTTGTCTGCTTCTGTGAGGCTCCAAGTTCAAGGCCCGGTACCCTAAAACCAACCAAACAAAATTCCCATATTTAAAAATTGTCTAGGTAGAGAAATATTAATAACTCTCCATGCTTTACCAGTTAAATTATTATTTTCAAAGGGAACAAGACTTGTTTGAAAATGAGATTAATAAGGATTGGTCTCAGGGCTGTGAGATGGCTCTGTAGGCACAGGCACTTACTACCAGGGCATACGCACGGAGTTGGATCCCTGGAACCCACATGGTGGAGAGAGTCAGGTCTCACACTCTATCTGACCTCCACATGTGCACCAGGGCGCATATGTGCATTCTTGCGAGCACGCGTATGCACATACATGCACACACATTAATATAATTTCTTAATGTGATATTGTTTCCTCATCTTAGAACCATGTTATCTTGTTTTCTGTGGCTCTGAAGACACAGACAGGAGCTAGGATGGTGCAGAATCTCTCTGTCCCAAGATGACACTCACTGAAGGCCAGGAACGTTGCAGGGTGGTCAGGGGGCTTGATGAGGGAGGGCACCACAAGCCATGTTTTAGGGGTTTACAAAGAATGGTTCAAAACCGAGACAGGCAGGAGTGACCCTTCAGAGACATCTAGACAGAAGAAGCCCCAATAAAGACAGCATACCCTCAAAATCCTGGTTGTAGTTAAACATGGCTAGATATGGCTGTGCATGCCTATAATTCCAGTACTCCTAAGTTTGAGGCAGGAGGATTGCCTATAATTCCAGTACTCCTAAGTTTGAGGCAGGAAGATTGCCTATAATTCCAGTACTCCTAAGGGTGAGGCAGGAAGATTATAAGTTTGAGGCTAGCCTGAACTACATAGTTAGACTCTATCCTAAACATGTTCAAGCATGTTGTGTGTGATACACTCAAAGGTACAGACCAGCAATAAAGCGAACAGGGTCTAGAGAGCTCTTTGAAACAAACACCTGACTGAGAAGACTATTACTTCTTGACATGGATGCTCAAGGCCCCACATGGGCAACACCTGCAGGTGGGGGAGCAGCTGGGCATTAGCAGGTGGCTGTGTGGGCTCCCCTCTCACCACTATTATTTGGGAAACAAAATAGGGCTCTTTGGCTAGATTCAGTAACTGCCAAGGCCTCTGTTCTACCACTAGAAAAGTCTGGGTGTTGACGCCCCAGGGGGAGTCAAGGGGTAGTGGAGAGCCTTACTCCCTGTCCCCAAGCCACCGCAGACAGATGAAATGCTTAGTTGGTTGGTTCCATGCGTTCAGTACTGCTGAAACAGGGTCCTTAGCTTTTAGTTCAGAATTCTTCATGGGATAAATCTGGACTTTGGTTCTCCCCAAAAGAAGAAGGAGGAAAAAGTATTCTTAGTAACTCAGGGCACCCTCTGCCCCCTCCACCTGCAGGGGCTGTGCTGAGATTTCTCTTCACCGTCAATGGATCCTGCTGAGCCAGGCCCGTTTCTCTCAGGGACCTAATATATATACCTGAGGCTTTAGGAAGACGTGTGATTTAAATAAATACGACACTCAGTGTGGCATAATGGGATGCCGCCCTGGGGTCTGGGTCACCATCCCTTCAGTGAGTCCTTCGGCACACTCTTACAAATCGTGGGTGTCTGTCTCAACCCATAACTTCTGTTCTAGAGCTAAGATAGGAGGGGTGATGACCATGGGAAGAGCGAGGAGAAGAGAAGGGAAAACTCTATAATAGCTCTTTGTATGGTTTCCTAGACCTGGAAGGTCTGATTATTATCAAAACAATTTTCTTAATGTTTAACTAAAGCCTCTGGCTGCTGCATGACCCGCAGTCTCTGTAATTTCCTCAACAACCACATTAAATGTGGATGCCCGCTGGCACCTTTAGCTGTCTGGCCTATCTAAGCAGACCTGTATGTACTGAACACCAAACTTCATCCAGCCAGGAACTTCCTGGCTCCTAGAGTTGGAAAAGAGAGGACCAAAATGACTTCTGAGACAGGTAGGAAGCTGTCTAGTTATTTTTCATATAAGGACATGCAAACAAACGTACATGCATTTTAAAGAATGGATCTTGCTAGTCAACCCAGGCTGGCTTTGAACTCACGAGCCACCTGCCAGAGACGCCTAGATGTTGAGATTATAGACATGTGACACTATGCCCACCTATTAGCACCTTTAATCTTTGCTGGGGTAGTGAGGGAAATAGGAAGGTCAGAAAGCCTTGGCATTAGGCTATAAATCCGTTTTCTAAATTGTCAGAGAGGAGACACAGCAAAACCAGGAGGCCCTGTAGCATGATGGGAAAGATGTGTATCACAGAAGAACATTTGCTGGCCCATTGAGACTCGGGGCTACTGACACCCAGCAGCTGAGGGACTGTATTGAGTACTCTCAGCTTTTGAGTTCAGATGTCCCAACAGAGGTCAGTGATCCCTTTCTCCCCGACTTTACTGCTTATTTGATAAGAAGTCCTAGAGATCCATGTATAGATCTTCCCTCAAGCCTTGCGCTCTCTCCCAATGCTACTTCAGAAAAATCCAAAGAGGAGTCTGGAAGCCTCTCACCTTCATCCCAAAGGACTGCATTCGGGTGGCCACCTCTCTTCCAATTCTGCCCAGGCCAAGAATTCCCAGTGTCTTTCCGTTCAGCTCTGTTCCCATGAACTGCAACCAGACAGGCAAAAGGCAAAGGCGCCCAAGTCAGGATCAAGAGTGGGGCTTGGGAGCTGAGCCCAAATGGGCGAGGCAAGGCAACAGCTCACCTTCTTCCGGTCCCATTTGCCATCTTTCATCGAAGCTGCCGCCTGGGGAATCTGCCTGGAAGAACACAGCAGGTTCAGTGGGTCACCCTGAAGAAGGCGCGAGGACAGCACAGCATAGCCACCATCTGTCAACCATTCTCCTGGGAACCACAATCACCAGAGGGGCATGGGGGCTCAGGTTCAGGGACATTGTGCGTAAGGGGAGCTGGGACAGAAAGACCATAGGACATCTGTCTCCAGCCAGGAGGCTGGCAGAAGAATCTGATCTACCTCCACCACTGAAGGACAAGGACAAGGAGTGGGTTTGGCAGGTTTTCTCCTGTAAGTAGCAGCCAGACTTGTACAGTTTACAGGGATAAATGCTCCAATGATGGCAGGAACTCTTCCCATCCTCATCAGGACCACTCTTGATGACTTCCCTTGCTTCCAAGGGAAGGGCAGCTGATTATCTTTCCTTCTTAAACCTCAGGAGAGCTAATCTGAGGCAGACGGATACCACAGTCCAAACCCTTCAACTCTGCCCTGAATGACCCTAATAGTTCCAACATTATCCACCACCGTCTTGCCTGCTCCCCACCCCACACTACAAACTATTTCCTTCTACTGGTGCCTGGGCAGGTCTGAGTTGCCATGTTTTGTGTTGTTTTGTTTTCTGGACCAAACAGAGAAAGTGGCAGTTAGGGCACTGTTAGAATTGAAGGGCAGACTGTAGGGCATGTCACCAAGACCACATCTGGGAACAAAGACCTTCTCTAGGCTGGACGTCCTGAGAAGTGCTCAGGCCCACACTATTCCTCTCCTGAATGACGGCGCTCATTCCTGCATGCAGGAGGCACTCAGCCAGTCACAGGGGAGCCGCCTCAAGAGCAGAATGCCCACTAGCTTATGAGTTAGGCGCTTCCTCCCCATCAAGGTACAGATATCTTGGTTCACGCGCATCCTCAATGAGGGACATCAGCAAGGGAGGTTGGGAGATGAAGGCAGCCTTCTTTAAATCACAGTGTCTTGCTTACTCCTTTAGATAAGCTGGCCCTGGCAGTGGAGAGAAACCAGCACCTCAGGAGTAGGGGCAGGAAGTGGTATTGGGGGATCCTTCTTTGACTCTAACAGATAAATATACCACCGAGATTAACAGCAAAAACAAAACTAGTGTCATGGGCTTGTACCATCCTCCTGGGAGAGACTCAGTTCAGACATCCTGGGAGACCTGGGGATGGTCCTAGTGGAAGCTGTTCTACTGTGCCTGAAGTCCTTGCTGCTCCCTAGCCCCATCCTCCCCTCACTGACCAGGGCAAAGTCTGTGCTGCTATGGACTCCAGGGAGAAGTAGAGCAAAGGTCAACTCCCCCAGCAGGAGGGAGAAGACAGGAAAGAAAGAACTTTGTAATCAAAGCAGGCCTCAGGCCCCAACAAGAGTGCTAGCCTCTGCCTGGCTCTTCAAAGGGACTGGTAACAGCTTCAAGCCCCATTTTACTAGAAAGCCTGTTAAGTGTGTGTGTCCTGTCTGCCAAACAACTGCCTGGAGCATTAGGATGAGTTCGTATTATATGCACCATCTACTTGGTCACTAGACTGCCCCCACCCCCACCCCCGGAGGCCCACACATCCAGAATTCTGCCAGAAGAGCTCCCTGAGATAGGAATCCACAGGGAGGCACAAGAATGATGATCAGGTGTTTATTGCATATGTTACAATATTGGCCTAGAGGACAGAGTCAGGTCAATGCAGTGGGCCATGCCCAGCTGCTCATCCAGAGTCTCTTGAATGAATTAACAAGAGTTAAACCCCCAAATCTCAATGCTTAACAAGTTGGCAGTAACCTGGACACATATGGCACTTGAGGTTACAGGGTACGGAAAGCATCTCAAGGTTTGGGGACTAGAGAAGGCACAGCACCCGGTGGGTGTGAGGCGTGGTCGTGAGTAGGAGGAAGGGAGGGGAAATGGTGTGTACACTCTCTGTGCGTTTGAGTTAGTATCCAGCCTCCCATGCCTACTTCCAAACGACCCAAGAAGCTCCAAGGCCAAGGCATCTGTGTACCCCTGCAGCTGTATCTTTTCCCTAGGTCTGTTTGCTTGTGGTAATTATTGACCTACCAGAGGGTGTCTGGGTCACGTGAGAAGTCAGAAACTTACCTGGCCAGGCACATGATCATCCCACAGGTGAGTTCCGCAGCACTGAGGCTGTTTCCATTAGGGGTGCTAAAGACCCAACAGAAGAGAGGTCAGTGGGCTCAGACAAACCCAGTATTCTAGGCTTCCAGCCCCAAGCTCCCACTCTTGGCTTCTCTGATCCTGTTGCCCTTAGAACCAGGCTACTGCCCACAGGGAAGCATCTCACGTGATAGGAAGGTGGGTGGGTGGTTCAGCTCGGTACGCTTTCATTTCAGGGCCCATCCACCTCCGTGCCCCTCTGCTCCTTCCTAGGGGAGACCCCTGAGCAAATCTCTAACTTTCAGGCCAGCCTGCTGTCAGGTAGCCCTCATCACGTCACATCTCCGGGCTTGTACTAGGAACAAACTCATGTCTTTATTTCCACTTGGTTGGTTTCTCCTTCTTACTCAATCTATTTTGAACTGAGAAAAAAAGCCTACTCCTCAAAAACAACAAACAAAACAAAACACCAGAATAATGTTGACAACTCCCCAGACCTAAGGCATGCACGTTCACCCTCCTGCTTCCTCTACTGGGTGTGTCCATCTCTAGAAGGTTACAGGAGTTAAGAGATGCTATTGAAAAACAAAAGGACTCTGAGAGAACTTGTCATTGTGAAAGACAACAGAGCTTCCAGCTCTCCCCCTAGCAAGCAGTCAGGGCAGGGGAAAAAGCGGGGCTGGAGGACTGCGCAGGATTGGGTAGAACGGGTCATCCTTTAACATTTCTACATCAGGTACTGACCTCTGTCGGGCATATATACGGTCAATACACCCTGACCCTCCTGGGGAGAGGGGGAGGTATACCAGGACTGGGAGCCAGCAGAGTGGGCCTGGAATAGCTATACCACCCAGGAGCCTGATGCAGGACAGTACTCTAGTGGCATGCTGACCATGATCTTTGCCCCGCACTTCTACAAACACAGTGCTAACAGGGACCCCTCTCCTCTGAGGCCTAGAGTGCTAGAAGAGAAACTGGGCTCTTCACTTCAGACAGGTGCAGGAAAATGAAGGAAGAGACAACATGAGACGTCACTCTACCGAGAAAGCGCATGCATCTATACAAGGGGCAGGACCGCAGAGCTAGCAAAATGGAAGAGTCAGGCTGGGGCAGAAAACCAGGAAATCTTTACCTACGGTCTTCCGATTCCTACCCTAAGCTACAGATGTGTGGGTCCCAAAGCAGGGCGAGTTCCATATCCAGAGACTGTGGACCACAGCCTTGGAAAAACCAAGCTGAACTGGTCACCATCATAGGGACCCAGGGCCCAGCTCAGACAGCACTCTGAAAGGCCTAACACCTGGCTCTCATTTTAGCATTTCTTTCCCTCTCTTTTATTGGTCTCCGCACCCACCCTCAGCTTCCACAACTTACTTCATGACTAGGATGCCCTTCCTTGTGGCGGCCTCCAGATCCACATTGTCCACGCCTGTGCCAGCCCTGCCTACCACCTGGAGCTTCTCGGCTGCGTTGATGACATCAGCAGTGACCTTAGTGGCTGACCGAACAATAAGGCCTTCGCAGTCCTGGGTAGGGGAAGAAATATCCAGGTTTATATAGCTGTTCTGTGAGGTACCTGAAGCCTCTGGTGCACTCCCGGTGGGTATGAATGCCACTCTGGGTAGCTCTGCCTTCTTGGTGTACTGTCGGATTACACCCTGCACAGGTTTGACAAAGAGTTGACTCTACTTGTAAGATACAAGTGCCTTGCTAGTACACTCCAGCATCAGCCTGCTAGGCATTTGACTCATCTTTCCCTAGATGGTCCCCCAATAAGTACCTGTAGCCAAGGGGTAACCCATCCAGTGTGACCAGACACGTGTCCCAGTCAGCACCACACACACTAACATTCCTGGATCCATCTTTGCTCCAAAGGTGAATTACAAAGAAAGAAAAGGCAACGCATCTACATATATCAGTCTAGCCTGGGCTCAACTCTAAGCTGTGTTGTTGATCTGAGAGGGATGTGGGTTCCAGCCTCAGGTGTGCGAGGCGCAAACAAGACAGGCAGGTAGAGCACCTGGCCATTCCTTTCTTCATCGGACTGCTGAAGAGCAGAAGTGGAATCCAATTCCATGCCTTGAGCCCCTGGGCCAGGCAGCTGGAAGGCAGTCTGTAAATGCTGAATGAGTAAGCAATATGAATGGAGGACATGCCTGCCGAAACAAAAATGCTTCCTGAGACAAGAACCCACAGGAAGGGGGGGAGGGGAGGCTTGAGCCTAAGTGACACCCTCTGCAGCTGCTCAGAGGCTCAGTCAATAGCACATTAAAAATACGCATGCCATGAATTCACCATCGCAGCTGGGCCAAGAGACCCCTCAACTTGGCGTCATTCAGAAAGATGTGCTGTCTTTCCCGAGGAAGAACATCTTTGACCAAACAGGACTGGAAGCGCCAGGAGAGGTAGCAGGTGAAAAAGCCCTTACTCTGTCCTACATAGGTGGCCTCAGGCCAGCACGAAATGTTGTAAAGGCACTAAGCCGCTGGTTATGGGGTCAGGCACATGTCTGTAACCTCAGCACGTGGGGGCCTGAGGCCCGAAGAGCATGTGTTTGAGCCAGACTACCTCTAATTATTAATCAGTAAGTAAAAATAGATCAAACAAACAACAACAAGACAAATGTCAATAAAAAAAGCACCAAGAATAAAGAAACACCAAGTCCCAGAGGCCAAAGTTCAGGCAGGTCACTGTGACAAGTCACCATTCCTTATCCCAAACCTCCTCCACAGGTCATGTATGAGGGCTGGAGGAATGGCCCCTCACATCCAGTTTCCCCAGAGACGCTCTCTGCCAGGTTCTACGGAGACCTTTCTTGCATCTCTCTTCCATGCATGGATTCTGAAGATGGAGACAGGCCCCCATAGCTGGCCCTAAGGGTGAGCCCCACACTGCATTGACTGTGCACAAGTCTGGAACTAAGGAACAAGTGTGGAGAGGTTAAAGGCCAGAGCTATTTTCTCTCTGCTGGGGAGAGAGGGGTGAAGCTTGTGCTGTAGCAAAGGGTATTGATGCTGGGGGAGGGGTGGCTTAACTGCTCTGGAGTCCAGAGCAGTTGTAGAATCTATAGTGACAGAATTCAAGGCCAGTCCAGGCAACATGAGACCCGGATTTTTTTTTAAGCATAAGAATAGTTATAGAATCACTTCTCTGTAGCTATTGATGCTTCAGGTACCCACATTGGTCTGGTCAGGGCTGTGCCTGCATCACAGAGCTCCATCAGGCCACCTGAAGGGCACTTCAAGCCGTTCAGTGGCTGTGCTTTAGATAGAACAGAGCAGGAGATTCCAAGAAACCTTCCCATGTGTCCCAAGTTCATTTTGCAAATGAGAAAACACACACCCAGCCACTCCTAATCCCCTAAAACCCAGTCAGCTCTCTAAACCTCCACCACCATCCCCCAGGTCCCAGTGTTTTCTTTCTTCCCCTGGCTAGGTCACTGGTAGGTAAGACAACCAAGAAACCATCCAGACCCAAAAGTTCGGTGACAGATATACCAAAATCTGCCAGCACTTGCCCTAGTGGTACACTCAATACCAGCATGCACTGAGAGGGTGCCCCGACTTCTCTCTAGCACCCTAGCCCAATATTAGCCAGAGCCCAGTCAGAAAGAGCACACTGCTCCTAGCACACAGACCCATCACACTGGCTCCAAAGAAAAGGACTCCCCTGCCTCCGACTGGATTTGACAGATGTCTGTTCTCTAACACTTAAGTTCAGAAGAGCCATCTCATCCTCTTCACTTTGTTCTGAGACATGGCTTCGTGAGATCAGGCTGGCTCTAAATTCACAATGTAGCCAGGGATGACTTTGAACTTCTGATGCTTGTCTCCATTTCCTAAGTAATGGGATTTCCAGTGCTCACTACCATACCCATTTTATGACAGGCCGAGGATGGAGCCCTGAGATGCTAGGCAAACTCTCCATAACATGTTTATTTGGCAGTGGATGAAATGGCAAACTCTATCAGCCAAACCTCCATCCCCAGCCCCAGATGCCCTCTGTATTCAGCTGTCCTCCCCCTGACCTTCAGAGCCTGATCTACTAGACCTAAAGATCTCTGCTCTTAAAGCAACGTTTTTTAGTTGAGCATTTACCTGTAATATTTTTGGCACCCCTCCCTTTTCTCCACAGCCCCGTTGTGGGCCTCAGTGCTGCGTATGTACGCCATGTTAGCATCTCCAGGGGCTGCTTCACATTGTTCTCACCACAACACCAAGAACAGACCCCGTCATCCCTATTTTCCATGTCAAGGAACAGGCTTCGAGAGGTAACCTGAACTAGGTCACTGTTACAGATCTAAAATCAGCCCCAAGAGCAGCATCTTTGATGCCATAACTAGGAAAGATCTGGTGGGCTGACAAGATGTCAAAACGATAGAGTCAAAGTCACAGCCAGGGAAGGGCAGAAAACAAACTGGAAAACATCTTGGCTTGGAGGAGTGGGGAGTTGCTAGTGATGGCTTTTAAAAAGGGTACTTTACGCCGGGTGCTGGTGGTACACACCTTTAATCCCAGCACTTGGGAGGCAGAGACAGGTGGATCTCTGTGAGTTGGAGGCCAACCTGGTCTACAAAGAGTTCCAGTACAGCCAAGTCTGTTACACAGAGAAACCCTGTCTCAAAAAACAAACAAACAAAGGGTACTTTACATTAAGCACTGGGCCTCTCAACAGCCTAGTTCATGGTCTCCATGTTATAGACAATAATCCAACCCTGGAAGAAGCTGGGTCAGTATCAAGCCTTCTTAAGAGTTCAAGTTCACAGCCACTTTCCAAAGGCAGCATCCACAGAGACACTGTTAAAATTCTATGGTTCCTCCAAGAAAGCCACTGAGGCCCCCAACATGGGTCTGGGGTCTTCAACTACTCACCTAGCCAGGCTGCCATGAAGACACAGTTATAGAATAAAGACAGAACAAAGAGGCCTCTAGGTCGTGGCCTCTAGGTCATGGACTAGCAACTATTGATGATGCTAGTTACATCTATTTGATCAACTATTACATCAATTTGATCAATAAGAGCGACTAAGGATCTCCAGTAGGTTTTGGAAAAGGGGAAAAAGTTGGAAGGATCGGGAGAAACATAACAAACATTCTGGGAAATCAACAGAAACAGGCACTTAGACAAACAGATCCACAGTGTGGCAAGGTGATGAATATCCTGGCATTGGGAAGATTAGAGCAGGGCGATTGCGAGTTCAAAACAAGCCTGGTGACAGAGCAAGCCATTGTCTTCAAAACAAATAGCAACACTAACACTCACAGAAGCAGGAACTTATAAAGGCAAGAACCAAAGAGACGGGGAGAGGAAAAGACTGAACAGCAGTACTGAGAAGATTTAGAGGGAAATGCTTAGATTTTAAGAATCCAGATGAACTAAAGAAATTTAATACAAAACACTGGAGAAAAGTGTATACTGGGTTTTCTTAAGCTCTTGGGATGACAGAGTCTTCTATTTAAAAAAAGACACACATTCAGAAACTGTAAGATCATGGCCATATTCTAAATGTAAACCTCTATATGGAAAAATGTCTCATGAAAAGAATGAAAGACAATGGCCTTGATATGGGAAGAAAATCCAATGCATCACTGAAAATAACCACTTGCCTTCAAAGCAGAACTCAACTAAACATCCGTGAAGCCATAGGTTGGCAATGCAGACCCCTGCAAAGACCCGGCAACGCCTGAGTGTAAGGGGAGTGAAGCCGAGCCTAGCCACAGGGGTTTGCGCTTACAAGTCTTGCACACGGGAGCGTGAAGATTGCCACAGATCTGAGACTAGCCTGGGCTACAGTGTGAGATCCTGACAGTAGAAGAACCAAACAGGAGCTCAACTGGAAAAAATGCTTGCTGGGCAACCCTGGGATCCTGCACCCAGGTCCCTTGCTGGGAGGGAAAAACTGACCTCTGAAGGTTGCCCCCTGCCTGCCCCTCCCCCACTCCGCACCTCCAATCTCCCGTACACTGGGAGATAGAGATAGAAAGATAAAATTTTTAAACAAAAATTGTAAATTGAGCAGGCACAGGAGGCTACTGGCCTTAGGTACTTGATGAAGCCCCGTCTCAAGAGAGGGAAAAAAGGTGAATTTTAAAAGTTCATTTCACGTGGCTGGAGAGATGGCTCAGCGGTTAAGAATATTGGCTGCTCTTCCAGGACCTGGATTCCATTCCCAGAATCTATGTAATGGCTCACAGATATCTGCGACTCTAGTTCCCAAGGATCCAATGCCCTTTTCTGGCCTCCTCAGGCACTAGGGCACCCACACAGTCCACAGCCATACAAGCAGGCAAAATAAAATACACATAAAAGTAAAATTTGGAATGTTCATTTCAGGTTTCCCATTGGTAAAGAGAAAACTGACCACTCCCCATTGGTGAGCATGTGGGGAAAGGAGGGTGAACACTGTGCCGCAGCCTTTGCAGAGGGCAGCTGGGCAGCGGCTGGAGGCTTAGTGTCCTCCTCTGCAGTCAGCAAGCACATTTTAGGTAACTGCTAACACACTAAAATATTAAACCTGCCCTGGAACTGGCCAACCCTGGGAGAAGGGTCCAAGTTCAACTGACAAGCACAGATATGGAGCAAGCGGGGCACAGACCACCCAAGGAGTCATAACCTTCCTACCCATTGTCTTTTCTGTGATCCCAAACCCAGGCCCTGCCCTGTTCAAGGTAACCTGCCCAACCATTCCCCCAGGCTTCAGTACTCCCCCCAAGGCAGCCCCAGATTGAAGACCGGCCCCCTCCCAGGAGACAGCGGCTGCAGAGGATGTAGGGGTTCCAGTGGTCCACTTTTTCTGACAGCCCCCAAGGACAAGCACAGCAACAGTGCTCTCTTCTCGCTGGCTGGGTCTGTTCAGTAGGGCCGTCATCCTGTGCCAACCAGCTTTTGGCTCTAATGAACCTGAAGTTTCTCTGGTAGAACTGGCACACATGTGCATCCAAAGCTGGAATGTCCCAAGAGCCCAGAATCTACATTAGAGCCAACACTGGTCAGAGTTTGCCTCCTACAACATCAGCTAGAAGCCATTTCTTTGGCGTATTCAGTACAAACATACGGAGGCCACCAGTCAACCCACCTTGGGCTAAGTGCTCACCACCACCCCCAACCCCCCGGCCATCCTGAACACCATCGACCCTTCCCTAGGACCATAGCTCAACCCTCACAGATCCCTCAGCGTGCTCCTCCCTCTTCTACGTGTACAAACTACTGGACAACCCCAAGGTTCACACCTAAGAAAACTCCTAGTGTAGTGCTGGCTTAGAATGTTTTCCTTCATGCGTGATGCACGCCTGTAATCCAGGACTCTACCCCAGTGCTCCAACACTGGGAAGGGGCAGAATGTAAGGTTAAGGCTCTCAAAATCGAATCCTCCTACGCCCGGTCCCAGTGTCTGCTCTTTCCTCTCTGACACTCGACAACTGGGAATGCAAGCACCCTGATACAAGCGCCTCCATGGCTCTTTGCCTACACTTCACCCGGAATGCGCACCCTCCACATTCACCTACACATTTCGTCACTCCCAGGCTTTAGAGCTAGGAAACACTGGTCTGCTTGATTTATGGCTGTCCCAGAAAAAAAAATGACGCTAAGCAGTGGGAACCTAGCCCCACTCCCTTTCTTCAAGTTCACACAGGCTTCCTTTCCCAGGAGAATGGGCTTGGCCTTGTGGGTAATTCTATTATTGTTACCACTTAGTGCATAGGGTCCAGCAGCTCTCCAGGTGATTCCCCTGTTGGGTTGTAGGGAATAAAGGTATGCCCGGGCTGGCCTGGAGCACAGAGACCCAGCTGCCCTGCCTTCTGAGTGCAGGGATTAAATGAAGTAGCCACTACCCTTTGCCACCCTCTTTTTCTCCCTCCCTCCCTTCCTTCCTGAGATGGTCTTGCAGCAATCCTGATGTTCCAGCTTCTCAAGTGTGGGAGGATTACACAGGCATGCTCACCACAGTCAGAGCACACTGTGTTTCACTGACACCCAGCTAAAAATTAACCATTTACAAAGGACTCAGTTGTATGCATGAGCAATACACACACACACACACACACACACAATGAGACCCTGTCTCAAATAATGTTGACATTACCTCAATTCGAGAAATAACCAGGCTAGCTAAAAAATAAAAAAGATTCCCCATCAAAATAATGTTATGCTGATGGAAAAAAAAGAAGCCAACCTCTAATCTGTGTCTTTATATTCATATATTCACATACATGCGTGTCTGATACCCATATATGAAGGAGACACTACCAGCATTGCTGCCTCTATTGTTTTCTACAAGGCTGATCATGACTTAGGAAACTCAGTGCCCCCGTGTGCTGTGATTTGATGACTGGCAGTTTATCACTAGGGTAGAGAGAGACTGATCCTCCTTCTTGGGCTGAGAGCAAACAGCCTGCCCAGGATATGAAAAGGCACAGGCCAGCTCCAGCAAAGGGGCTAACCCTTGCTTCTCACTGCAAAGATTAAGATGGGGGAGGGCAGGAGACACTGCCAGACACTCTCGGGAGGATAAAGTGAGGAGGGAGGGTGGAAGTGAGGGTCCTTCTTCTAGGTAGCCAAGATTGATTGGCATTCTTAACTGGGTATTTTGCCAAGGCAGACTGATGGCTGAGAGCTCTTCCCGGGGCCAGCCAGTCAAGTCAGCCGGCACCCACCTCTTCCTGCCTGGCAAACATCTCCACTGCTTGAAAGCAGCCTGCATTTTTAGCACCATACTCTGGCTCCCAACCTTCCAGGTTTTTGGTGAGGCCTGGCCTGCCCCTCTCCCATCTCACACAGCCCCCCACCCCCCCCATTCCTGCCGCTTTATTGGCTATAACATTTCTCACTGCCTCTGGAAAATAGCAACACCTTCCAAGAGCAGCCAATGGTTCACTGAAAGCCTTTCCACAGCCTTCCTGGCCACTGCTTAGATGTTGAGCCAAGGTCACTGACACCAGGTGAGAAGGATGAGCCTGCAGTAATTGCTCCATCGACACTACCCACTCTTAAGAGTCACATCCTGAGCCATGCCCACCCATACAGTCCCAGGCAAGTCCCTTCTTCTGCACTTTCTATTCCAGCAGGTGCCACCACTTGTTGTCTCAAAACTGTCACCTGAGCAGCTGTCTTAGTGTTGGGCCCTGCTGGCCAAGAAACCTACAACCTTTCCTTTCTTTCCTTTTCTCGGCATGCTTTACAGACACGGGCTCATTCTGTAGCCCAGGCAGGCTTCGAACTCACAGAGATGCTTCCGACTCAGCCTCCTTCATGCTAGGCATGAGCCAGCCAACTCTGTTATTTTTGTTGTTGTTGTTTTGTTTTTGTTTTTGAGACAGGGTCTGAGGCAGCCCAGCAGGCTAGGATCCAACTTGAGGAGCCTCCTCCTTCCCTCGGCTTCCTGAGTGTTGGGGTTACAGCTGTGTGCCACCTGGCCTAGACTCCTACAAGTTTCTTAACGGCCAGGACCAGAAAAGTCTGCGAATAAGGGCCGCTGCTGGGAAGGCACTTGGGTATCAGCTCCACAGAGGAAAGGGATTGGAGGTGGGGCAAGGGTCCTGGGAGAAACCGACAAGCCAGCTCGGACAGTTTCCAGGGCAGCCAGAGCAATCCCGCTTGGTCCCTGCGGTTTAAGGCCTCTCAGCCTGCCCAAGAGGAGGCGTACATTCGCTCTGGCTGCAGGCCCTGAACGGAGCACGTGGAGCTTGGGGCGTGGGGCAGGACAGCTGAGAGGCAGCGAAGGAGACAGCATACCTGGATGGATCCGATCCGCAGAAAGGGAAGGAACTGGAGTAAGGTGCTCTCAAAATAAGCCCTCTAAATCTGAGCAACGTCACCCAATTTAGCAAAACCTTTTTTCAAGTAAGGGAAAGACTAAGTTATAAGGATCAGAGGTTTGTTCCGAAGACTTGGTAGAAGTTAACCCTTCCCGATGGTGCATGGGACGAGATTCTGATGAAGTGAAGTAGGTCCTGATCGGCGACGAAGCCGACGGTGGAGTCCGACTCCAGGCGGGCGGCCGCGTGGGCAGCACGGGGCTCTGGCTGCTCCCCCGGCCCGCCCTGAATCCCGCGACTGCTCCCCGGAGGCCCAGGAAAGCGCGCCAAGGTCTTGCATCAGACGAAAGGCGGTGCGAGTTCGCTGCCACAGATGCCATGGGACGGGCATTGGCATAGCCAGCGCCCCCTGCCCCCACCCTAGCGGCCTGCCCCGGGCGGGGGGAAGGGTCCCCATGCACGAGTCTCCGCGTGCAGCACCCCGAGCCGGGAGCCCGCAGCCTGGGCCGCGGGGCACGAAGGCTCCGGAGCGGTTCTGGCATCCCGCGGTACCAAACGGGAGCAGCTGTACTTAGCAGCGCCGGCGAGAAAACACGCGGTTGCAAACAGCACGCAAAGTTTGCAACTTGCAGCCCCGGGCCGTTTCATTCCTCTTCGCCTTTCCTCCCTCCCTCTGCTGGTTCCCAATCTCGGAAAGCCCCGGAACCAACAGATATGACAGGGGAGGGCAGCCCTGACACCCGTGAGGTCAGCCGGTTTGACCATCAAGATGCCCGGTGACTTTACTCGTCTCCGGCTCTCCTTACCTGCAACTCCGCTATCAGCTCCTCCTTGCTCAAGTTCTGCTTCTCCACTACCTGCAGCCCTCCATCTTGCAGGATCTTCCGGCAGCAGGGGTCCAGGCTGTCACTGATGAGCACTTTGCGCAGATTTGCGAAGGCCATTGCTGGAGCGAGGCCTCGGAATCAGTTGCTCTGGGTGGGCAAAAGCACTTAGGTCAGGAAGCTGCCGGGAGGGCTCTGGCTCCGGTGACTGGGCAGGGTTCTCGATCTCCCGCTCCCCCTTTACCCACCCCCTCGCGCCAATGGTCTCCTTTTGATTGGTCAGAAATGCTTAAACTCTGCTGACTCCGCCTCCCCGGGCAGAACCTCCCACATTTTTTTTTTGATCTTTCCCTGACTAATTTCAGTAGCAGCGAAATCTCTTACCTGCGCCTGGTTAGCTTTAACACGCACGATTTACGCTGACTAGCTGATTTATATCTGAAGTAAACGGAGAACTACACAGTCTCCACAAGAGAACTAAGGGCCCATTCACTACTCTGAGTATTTATAGCTCTGTAGTTAAGCATAATTAGCATGTGCAAGGCCAGGGGTTCAATTCCCGGCAACACACACACACACACACACACACACACACACACACACACACACACGTGTGTG
>LOJH01000412.1:53137-71517 GCA_001685095.1 Ellobius talpinus | reverse complement strand
CAAGCAGTGATTTAATTAATACAGTTTCTGTGTGATTATTTTGGGGTTAAGCTAACTGGGCCGTCGGGACAAACAAGTAGGCCCTCTTTGCAAAAAGATGTCATATTACATTATTTTTAACACAAATCATAGGTGTTTTATGATTTTTGTAAGTGATCTCTTCAGAATGTCAAAAGTTCAATACATACTTTTTTTTCTTGTTTTGCAAACAGAGTTCTCTAATCATGATATTAACATGGTCACCTTGAGACTTGTTGGTGGGTTGGGCATTTGAAATAATGTCTTTCTGGCAAAAGCTGTGTTGTCGAAGAGAAACTAAATTGTTTTCTAGAAGGCAAACAGCAAGCGTTTGTTAGGTGTCAATGCCTTAGAAGCAGCCCAGACTCACTGGCTGGTCAGACTTGAAGCAAGCAGTCAGCTCTTTCCATAATTGTGTTTTTATGTTTGTTTAACTTCAAATTACAATTTGGGTTTTCCTGGATACAGTGTTAAAGGAAATATGTTACATGAATTTTGCTGAAACAAAATTATGGACTAAGGCAAAGTATGAGCTTTGCTGGGAACAAATATAGCATAGCCATGTGGAGATATGTGGCATTTATTGGAAGCCTTAGATCTTTGGGGTTAGCAGCTATACTTTGTGTTGATTCACATGCATGTGTTAGTGACACTGTGATGCTTTATAAAGTGGACATGTGAGTGTGCGCAGGGAGAAGGACTTCCAGGAAGCAGATACAGTCATATAGAGAAACGTGTTTGCTCCATATCCCTGAGCTCTGATTCTGTCTCATCGCATGGTTCCAGCAGCTGGATTTTCATTATCTACACCAGAATCCACTAGTATAGAGACTATGCCACTGTCTGGGAGACTGCAGGTGCTGTTTTCCAACCTGGTTAAACCCACATACCCATCAAACCCAATATGCCAGTGAAATAGACAAGCAAATGACTTGCCTAAGAAGCTCAATCATTTAGTCTGTTTTTCGTCCTTCTTAAAGTTTTATCAACATGATTTCCTCTGCTGTTTCTTGTCATACCCTTGTCTATACACAGCCCGGTATCTATTGCCAGTTTCTATGTGTTTAGAACTTCTTCATAAGATGGCACTATATAGTTTTTTTTCAGTGCCGTGCAGAAGCTTAGGTGCCAAGATCTGCTTCTGTTTTTATTATTGCTGTTTACCACCATTCAGGATCCACTTAGGTGCATCTCCCAGAATGCACTGCACAGAGATACCCTGCTCTCAGAAGAGGGTCTGAGAATGTTCAGCTACTTGATCTCACATACCTCATGTTTTAAAAACCCAACGGAAAGTGATACCATTTTGTTTCTTAAAAAGCTTTGTTTCTTTATCTCTCTCTTAACCCACAAGGTACTGCTTTGCCAATATTCTGTTTAGAGAAGATGGAGATCATATGAGTTAAAATACAGTGAAGAACACAGAGCCAGTATTTATTATCTCCCATCAGACTCTAAGCTCTTTACCAGGATTATTTTGTGCTTAGTATTGGTAAAGCTACAACCTGTTGACTGAGATTTCTGTCCTGCCTGGTCCTGTAGCCATTAAGTGCCAAAGAATCACACAGAGGTCTACATTAGTTATAAACTGATTGGCCCATTAGCTCAGGCTTGTTATTAACTAATTCTTATAACTTACATTAGCCCATTATTCTTGTGTATGTTAGCCATGTGGCTTGGTACCTTTTTTGGTGAGGCAGTCACATCTTGCTTGTTCTGTGGCTGTGTCACAACCGCATATTGAGCTTTCCTTTTCCCAGAATTCTCCTGTTCTTGTTACTCTGCCTCTACTTCCTGCCTGGGTGTCCCGCCTATAATTCCTGCCTGGCTACTGGCCAATCAGCGTTTTATTAAAATACAATTAACAGGGTACAAAACATTGTCCCACAATATCAACCCAAAACAATGCTATGAAATAGGAACTGCTGTCATCTACACAGGTGAAATGACTGAATACAGAAAGGGTGTACAACTCAACCAGAAATCCCATCGCAAGTAGGTAGCTGATTTCAGCTGTGGCCATGTATTTCTACATAGTTGAATTGCTCTAAATCTGTCTTTTTATAGAAAAAAGATGCATTGCTGCCTTTAACGTTGATAAGTCTTTCAATTAAATATTTGTCAGCATGTTTATTGTGTTCAGAACACTAGGATTAATCCTGTGATAGCTTTTCAGTCATTTAAGTATATCTGATATAAGTTTTATTGACAGAAAAGCTGATGTTTTATGTAATCTTTAGCTGAATAATCTTTGTTTTTGTTTTGGTTTAGCAGCAAGGTAAACTATACAAGGGTCATAAAATGATAAAAAGTGGTATAAGTGTTGCTTTGCCACACGATCCATTTTAACAGCACAAGTAGGAAGGACTTTTAGTGTCATTTCGCTGTGTTTACAAGAGCCAGATTTTATACCATGTACTTCAGGAGTTTATAGATAACCCAAGTTTTCAAACTGCAGTAAACATCCCTACGGCTGGCAGGAGAATTTGGAGAGCCTGCCGCCTTAGTGCTCAGTTCTTCAAAGACATAGACATCTGACCTGAAACTGTGTTCTGAGTGCAGAGAGTTTGGTCTTGACTTTGCTATTCAGCTGGTGTTTCCCAGTGTTTATAGGCTCCCTGGCAGAATGCCTGGAGTTATAGCACAGGGGATCTTAACAGTACCTTATTGTCCTTCAAAGCCTTATTTATTACCTTCTGGAGGAATGCACACATCATTCAAAACGAACATTAAAAAGAAAATAAAAGTATACACATCAAGATAATGCCATGTTTTCTCTTTTGATTTTTCCCCCTCATTATCAAGAAACAGAGACAGAAATTTTGCAGAAATGAAATTCACGGTGGTGATGTTGTTTTCCAAGGCTGTGCTTTTGCATTTGTTTCTCAGGTGTGTGACTTTGCAGCACAGAACTGAGAGTGCAGCTGGTCTTCTGTGCCAACTGGTTCTTTGTCTGCGACGGCCTCATGTGCACGTGCACCTGTGCACTCTGTTTCAGTAGAGGTAGTTTTATTTGCGCTAATTGTGAATAGAGTTGGGGGATTGTCAACTTGTAGGTGAAGCTGCTATCTGAGTGTTGGGCTGATAGAGCCTGTGGCTCCATCTGGAAGAAGAGGGAAACTTCTCACCCATGATGTCCTTTTTTGGGCTTGTACTCTATTCCCTGTTCCCTCAGCTTTGCTTGTTTTGTTTAACACACACACTCACACACTCACACACATATACATATGTTTGTATACACACACACACACACACATTTTACCAGTCATGCTTGGATTAATGGGAGCAGGGTATGGACATAACTGCTTAGATGATGCTGCATTCCTGGGCTGGTATTTCAGGGAAATCAGTGTATCCTCTTTTCATCCTAAATGGTTGTTAAGGAGGTGCCATAAACTTCTCAAATGTCAAAGGGAAAATTGTACACGATCTCTTAACAGCTCACGAAAATTGGATGCAGCCGGACGGCACATGCGGATGCCTTTGCAACTCCGTCAGAACCCTTTCATTCTTCTCCCTCCTGCCAATTAAAGAGAGGCCTGCCCCCCTCCTCCTGCTCCCACCCACCCATCCTTTTAGAACTGTTACCTTACATGTCTTGAACATGTAATTACCTCAGAGACCATTTGCAGTGCTCCAGGCTTGTAAGTCACCTTGAAGTCTATGCCTTTGCTGAGCCCTGGCAGCACCATATGGCCACAGATTTGGTTGATCTTGGTCTTAAAGATAAACAGATGCCATTCTACCTTAGCTGGTGGCTGAGGTCAATTGCATTTTAGGAGGTTTTAAGAAAGTATAAATTTCATGTTGAAAATTCCTTATGCTGTTCTAGGAAGCACTGCAAGTAGCACTTTTCTTCTAGGATTCTGAATGACTGTTTAAGGTAAACAAACAAATCTCTGGCATAGGACTTTGGCTGGAGAGGAAGCTGCCTAGGAGTGTGATGTAGAGGCTCTGTGCACGGTCAGGCTCCCCTGGGATGCTTCATCTCCTCACATCTCTTTCAGACATTTAAAGTAGGGTGGGGGAGATGTGCTATTGGATGAAGAGGGAAGCAGAAAAAGAAAGAATATGTTTTTGATTTTCCTAGATGATGCTGAGTGCATACAGTGAGACATGCATTTAGCGTCAGAGCTTTAATCAGTTTGATCAATGTCTTGCTAAAGTTAGAATTGTAATTTGATGGGGGGAAAAGGGAGGCAGAATTAAAGATTGTTTTAAATAAGCATAAAGGAGTATTAAAGATAAACAAGGTTTAGAAAATCGTCTCTACTTCGTTGAAAATAAGAAAATCTATGTGGGATTAAGTGAATGATTCAAAGGTAGTTATTATCATAATGATATAAAAATATCTCTAAAACTGTCAATAGAAAATCTACATACTAACAAATTTCAGCATTTCCTAAGTTTTCTTCAAACAGTCTTATGAAAGGTGTTAGCTAATATTTAGATCATTGTGATCACCGTTAGAATTGGGATGATGTAAGAATGGATAATATCTTTTTTACATTGCTTCATTCGTGAAGTTTAAATTTCTGTACTTGATTTAGTTAACATACAATATATGTGTTCTCTTTTAATGTCCTTCAGAACTTATGGTTTTAATTTCATAAATGCCAGTTGTGGAGTTCTGACTTTTTTCAAAGTTGACTCTATTAAAGGCAAGATGAAAATCCAAATCTTCATATAGTATAAATGATACTGGGTCAGTAGCTTATCCTTGAAGGTAGCGGAATACCCAACTGCTTGCTTTTGTTAAATTCCATTGGCTGTCAAAGACTGATGTATAAAATCTTCTAAAATAGAACTGAGAGCTTAAGCCATTTCATTTTATGATATTTAAATTAAATTATGAAGTAACTTCAAACTCTGACAATGGTAATTTAAGACAATTGAAGTGTAGAAGAATCTCATTCATAAACATATATATATATATATATATATATAAAACAAACTGAATCTTGAGTTGTTCAAGGTCAAGTTGAATTACTCTAGAAGTGACAGGTTGGTTTACATTAAGTAACTTGTAACTTGAATTTAAACTAGCTGGCTGAAGGAGGGAGTCTCACAGTCTGAATATATGAAGATTTGCTCTGTAATCTTAAGCAGCTAACAGTGAAAGGGGAGAACCATTCTTAGCAGATTAGCAACTTAGACCATGTTACCTACCAAAAACATATGTAATAACAAAAGATTAAAAGAATTAGTTTTACAATCAGAAAGTCGGCAATTCATTCTATTTATATTTATTATCAAGCTAGATGCCCTCACCAGCACACTAACGCAAGAAAGAATGAAAAACCTAAAAGGATAGAAGAAATGAAGAAATAAAAAGTGTTGTTTATTGACAGAGAAATTGAGTTCTACATAGAAGACTCAATTTGAGCTGAGACTTTAATGATGTTGTTATAAGTACCAAATAGAACTTGAAAATACAATTTTTCAATACTATAATTTTCAAGTGTGTATTTATAGTAGCAACTATAGGAGCTTAATAATGCTTAAAAATTCATTTGAGACTTTTATAGTAAATTATAAGACAAACAAAAAACACTAAAAAAGAATTTACAAATAATTCTCAAGGAAGTTCAGAGGTTGGAGATTCATTAGGGTGGTAAGCTAATGTCTGTCTCCAGACTCATTCCCGTTGCAAACCAATTTTAGCCTGTTTTTCTTACAGTTTATTTTTGCTTTCATTTTTCACATGCATTTATGTGTGTGTGTGCCACATGTACCGTGGTCAAAGGACAGCTTGCAGTTCTCTCCTTCTGCCGAGTGGGTTCCCAGGATCAAATTCAGGTCATCTGGCTCGGTGGCAAGTTCCTTTAGTCTCAGAGCCATCTTGCCACTCCTTTCTTGAGTTTGTTGAGTTGACCCTAAATGTTTTAGAAGTGAGTAAGGGCCCTAATAGTCGAGCTACACCAAAGGAATTTTCTGCTGCATGTTGAAGTAGAAAGAGCAGCCTGCAGCAAGAGTATGGACCAACACTCTCTCCGCATGTTACTTACACGATTCTGGACACATTACCGCTGGGACTGCACCTGTTCAACCCCTTACGCACAGAGCCGGGATACCCAGCCAAGTTGCTTCAATTTCACTGATGCTCTTACCATCTTCCTCTTGCATCCTGAGCTGCTTCCATCAGGGATTGTGTGAACAGAAATATAATGAGTGATACAGAGGGAGCAAAGGCCTGTTCTGCCCCCTTTCTGCTAATGGCTGTAGGTGGCTATTTGATCTCTGTTACTGTTTCTTCATGGGAAAATCAGAAAACCCATAGTGCCTCTTGGGTGAAGTTGCTGGTTAAGATAAAATGAATCAACATTCATAAAGCTGGCAGAACATTGCCTGGAATTCATTGCACAGTAAATATTAGCTATTGTTATTTCTCTGCATTGTTTTGCTGCTCGAAATACTTTTATTTTCGTATTACTTTTTGATGATACTTTACATTTGGTTTAATTGTACTGTAAGTGTTAAGAAAATAATAACAGATTTATTTAACCACTGTAGACCAAACCCCAGGAGTAGTTGGTGGTTTAAAGTGCTGTGAGTTTGTTTTTAAAGAGAGCTGTCAGTTTAGTCGAGAGGTGCCTTTAAACACTTACCTAAGCATGAGTTACTAGTACAAAGTTTGTCGACCGTATAAGCTAAACAGAGATGGAGTGTCTGAAGACATCGTAGAGAATATAAAATTATATCTACAATTTGAGGAATGAATAAAAATATCCTGGACACGTAGTCAGATAAACCAATAAGTATCTAGTTAAACCAGCCATTATAGAAAATGCAAGTATTTAGTACATGTTGTGACAATGTATATGTTGATGGAAAACCACCATCAAGCACATATAAATATAAAGAGTTTTTTTTTAAATGGGAAATGATCTGGAAATTTCTAGAAACAGATAAATCAGGTAGTGTGTGTGTGTGTGTGTGTGTGTGTGTGTGTGTGTGTGTCAGTGTGTCAGGGGACGGTTAGCTTTAACTTTCCCGAGAGCCACATGCTGTAGATTGATGGCAGTCATCGGTGCTCCCTTGCCTTCCTCTTGACCCTCACCTCTCCCTGCGGGTTGGCGTCATGCCCAAGTCTCTGGGACACTGTGTTGAGGCTAAGGAGAATTGATGAACAACTTGTGTAAGTAAACCGCAGCTGGTTCCTGGGATGTGAAGACCAGTTTCCAGAGATTCGTGCAGCCAGGCTCCCGCCCATCCCAGACCAGGGCTGAAACTACTTTTCTGAGCTGGCTGCAGAGCCCTGGCCTTCCCAACCTCCCCTGCCAGTTAAATTACATAACTTCAGTGCAGTCGGAGATGTGCTCTCAGTCTTTGAAGAGGTTTGCACATCCAGCTTTTCTCTCCCAGAAATGTAACGGCACTGGGGAAATCAGTTTTATTCAGTTGGACTAGGGTTAGGAGCCATTACTTCACACGGTATCTTCTTCTGAGGTATTTTATATTACATCACAATTTCTTTATCTGTAAAACAGAGATGGTCACACCTAACAGGCAGGGATGCATGTGATAGTGTCTGCAGAGTCCCCACCACACTGTAAAAATAATAGTGATGCAGTGAGCTTGTATCTCCTTTAGTCCTTCCTCAAAGCTGCACTCATCCAGCCTCTCTGCCAGCGCTTTTGCTTTTAGGGCTAAAGAGTCTCTGTTACCTCTTTTTCATATATATATATGAAAAAGGGAATATATATATATTTCTTATATATATGATATATGATATATATATATCCCCTTGAAAGAGCCTAAGTTTTCAGTTCAGTACATTGAGACTTAATAGTCTTTAGGTGTGTTCGTTATTGGCTTTAAAAAAAAAGTTTGTGGAAAATAGCAAGACCATCATTGAAAGGCAGCAGAATTATAGAATATATCATATATCTAGCTGTTATAGAAAACATATTAAGTATAGTGTTTACTTAAGGCATATTTGTTCTTCTATAAAATGTACTGTAAATGTCTGAGTTGATATATTAAATATTATCTCATTCTTTTTAACAGAATATGAAGCACACACTTTGTAATAGAGGAAAATTTTCATTTGTTTGTAAATCACTTAAAGGAAAAAAGTTAATAAGGTTTAGGAAATTCATTCATGGTGCTATGACTATCGAGATGTGTTTTGAGCACTTAATGTGATGAATTAAAATGAAAGCAATTAAATAAAAATCATTCCCGAAGTAAACTTACAAACCAGTTTATAATTTAGTTAATTTAACCTAGCAAAGATTTTTCAAATCAAAAATACCACATAGAACTTGAGACTCCTAGCTGAAGGATGGGGCACTGACCTCAATGTAGTATTTTTAATAATAGTTAACAAAAAACAAATACATGAGTTACTTATGAGATAGGAAAGATCCTACACCTAGAAAACAAGAAATGTCTGCCATGAACCATAAATGCACAAAGAACCATTCGTTTAATTTTTCCACTTCCCCCGTATGCCTCAGTGTTTATTTGTATCACTTTATCTTTATAATTTTAAGGTTGTGCTGTGTGTGTTTGGTTTCCTGTATATCATGAACGTCACTGCATATCCTAATTTCATTCAAAATTTTTTAGTGGGTGTGACATTCTATCATTTGAAGGCTTTGACACGGTGACTGACTGTTTAGTTAACTTCCTCAGGACTTCAAGCCTCAGCAGAAAGATGAAGTAAACTTTCACTAAACGTTCACTGAACATGCTTCCCTCTCATGCCACACATGAGAGGTGGCGTCAGTCATTACATTATATTGCTTAGTTTTGTACATACGATTATTAGGCATTATTCCTCAGATTAAATGGGGGAAACCCCTGTGGGTACAGTTTCTTATTCAATGATTATTTTTTATTATAAACATACATGCTTAATTTAATCCAATTGAAATTATATACTTTACACCTGCCATTATTTTATAACACCCACTTTTTTATGAAAACACTTTTTTCTACTTTTAAAAACAGGTTATTTGAGAATCGATTTGAATATTGGAGCTGTTCAGAGTGTATTTTACCTATTGTTTTTGTTTTATACTTTCATGCTTCATTTTTGATTTTATTAAACTATTGCCTCCAAAACACTGTGTAACAATAAATTTTGGTAGTTTCAGTTGAAGTGTAAATAGTGGTTTCCTGCTTGACATAGTTCTTCACTGGGGCGATGCAAAGAATAAACTGTTTAAATAAGTAGGAAGCACCCATCACATCTCGCCTTATAGAAAGCCTAGAATGAGTGAAATGTTATTTCCCTTCCAGATGACTCCCTAAGTTCGAGCGTAACCTGGTCTGTGAAGCAAAATCACATTCGAGAGATTTAAAAAGTGAAAGTAGCCATGCGGGCCATCTCTGCCATCAAGCGTGCTGTCAGCCTCGGGTAGTTTCTGCGATTTTCTTCATGCGCTGAGAGATCCAGATTCTGGAAGAGTGGAGATAGCTGGCGGGTTTCCATAGGTAGTGTAATTTCAAGTTTAGCATAATGTAGTTTGACAGTTAAATCATAAAACAGATGTTAAAACATTTGCAAAGCCCAGTGAGTTGCTTTTTAATTGGCAGCCTGATCACCTTCAGTATTTAAGCTATACTTATATTCTTACCTTAGATTTCCCTTGAACTGTAATGATTTAGTGTATATGTGAGAATTGACCACTTTTCTGTATCACGTGACAACATAGCCAGCAAAACTTCAGTGCAATCTGCTGGTTTTCTTTTTTTCTCCCCATTTTTTGTAAGTCTTTTCTCCCCTTTACCAGGACCCCAGTTCTTCACAAGATTAAAAAATACATTCTTTTCTCTCAGAATGTTGCTTCTCAATGCAATTGTCTTGTTTGGCAGGTTTTCAACTTTCAGAGAATCTTCATGGACTTTATTCTACTGGTGAAGTTTTTGATGTTGAAAAGAATATAACACAACTTGCGTGTTTCTTCCCACTTCTTGGTTTGGGAAGGAACTAATAGGAATTAGACTGCGGACTGATTCTTATTAGGTGTGTGGCCTCATGCAGCATTCCTAACTATAATGTTCAGTTCTCGCTCTGGTATTTTCTACGTCTCTGAATTGTTAGGAACTTTGAAGAGTCAGAGACAACGCCACATAGAGGAGATGCTGTCAAGGAGTACTCAGCGGTGTCGCTCCTACTCTGGCTGTCCTCAGATGCTCTGAGTTGGCTCTGACTAGGCTTCTCAGGACAGAATCTTGGGGTGGGGTTTAGAACTAGAATGTTTCTCCAGAGACCAAAGGGCTGGCCCTATCAGCCTTGCCCGTCTCTGTTTTCTCTGGATTTGTTCATTGGGGTCAGATGTGGTCTCCTTCCTTGGGTGTACTGACTTGCCTCGCTTGCCTCTGCAGTTTCGCTCCTTCACCCTTAAGGGGTAGCCTTGCCCTAGAATACAGATATCCGTGCACGATTACCATCAGTGCCTGAACACACTGCCACACGTTTAGTAGCTTAATCCAACACAAATCTATTTTCTTATAATTCCATAGGACTAGAATCTAGATCATGATTCTGTAGGCTAAAGGCAAGGTGTTGCCAGAATAGTATTTCGTTCTAGAAGATTCTCTTATAGCTGCTAGAGGCTGACTGCATGCCCTGGTTCATGATTCTTTGTCCACCTTAAAAGCCAGTGAGGTTGTGTTCTTGAACCCTCTGCTGTAGTCAGGACTCCTACCCCTGATCACAGCCTGGAATACTTTTCAAGTTTTAAGGACTTCGGATTACATTGCGCCTACCTGCGTGATCCAGGCTGCTGCTTCCATGTCCTTCCTGTTAGTTTAAACCTTCAGAGTCACTTTTGTCATAGAAGGCAATGTGCTCATAGGGAAAAAAAATTACACAGGTGTTTCCAGGTAGGTACTCTGCCTACAAGGTTCTCTTCACTTTCCCTCTCAGGCTGTGCAAGTCTAGAGACTTGAAGAAGATGAGCCATTCTTCCTCATGACAATGTGCCCAGGATAGAATTGCTTTCAAGGCATAGCGCCCCCAGTACAGCTATGTCTAGAATTGGGTTTCCCTATTAACTGCAAAATGGATTTGCTGTCTCCTACACCTGCTTTCCCCAGAAGTCCCAGGTTTTATTTTGAGGTGTTTCCCTCTGTGGTCCTTCGCCGGTCAGTGTTTTTCTCTAACATTCCTCAAATCCTCATGTGTGTTGTTCATGCTCTGTAGGTATGGCTGTGGAACCTCAGACTAAATTAATTTCAGTTGCTCATTTATGTTTGCAAGATATAACAATCAGTAGTTAAAAAGATAAAGCCCTTGCCTTCATGTTTCTAGTTGTCTACTTGGGAGACAGACTTGCAATTAATCATTGCTATCTACCAGATGGGTGTGTGTGTATGTGTGTGTGTGTATGTGTGCATATTTATATACACACTTGTGATATATGTTTTAGCACACCAAAGTTTAAGTCCTAAGATGTTCTGTAGGTATTCAGGGAATCATGCAACTGAAAAGCAATAGTCTTTTTTGGGCAGGTTTTCATCTTTCAGAGAATCTTTAGGCAATATATTTTGCTGGTGAAGTTTTTGATGTTAAAAGAATATAACACAACTTGTATGTTTCTTCCCACTTCTTAGTTTTGGAAAGAACTACCAGGAACTAGAATTCGGGCTGATCCTTACTAGGGGTGTAGCCTTAGGCAACATTCCTAACTATAATCCTCAGTTTTATTGGTATTTTCTATCTCACTAAATTGTCAGAGAGCCAGAGAGCCTCCGTATAGAGGATATTCAGCTAAATCGTTAGACTATATCACCACCATTGAACATCATGCACTTTCTCCGGTTGTTCAATACGTTTCCACTGTGAATATGTAAAATGAATTTCTTGGTTTAAGGCAGCTTTTTCTCTCTTACTTAAGCCTGAGGAGTTGCATACTGACTGTATTGCAGAAGTGGATGCATGGGAGTAATCAGGTAGCTACAACTTCTAGATGTGAGAGTGTAAGAATTTTGTTTTCTAGTGAAATAATTTTGTATATTTAATTTACATAACAAAGATAATATGTTGTCCTTTTCTTTATATATTTATGTGTAGTTATTGTTGGTAAATCTGATGAGATAATTTAGAGAGTGTTAATTTAAAATATGTTTTATCTAATTAAAATGATTGAAAATAATTCTTCTAAAATGTTTTTGAACAAAATAAACCATCTGTCAGTTTCAGGATTGACTTACCAGCTACACGTTTATATCTGCTTCTAAATCCTCAATGAAATAGAAAATATTTTTGTAAGCATTATTAAGTGCAAATATTATTAAAAGTATACAGCAAATACAACGAAATGAAAAGATATATTTTATCAGGTTAAATATTTTCACAGAAAAAGATTGAATTAAACTTCTATGGATTCATTAAAGTAAGGAGTCATCCCCCTCCTCTCAAGTTTAATGGGTTGTTAGCTGTTTATATTTTAGTTTTGTTGACTACGGTGAATGATAGGGGGTATGTTCCTATTGTCTTCCTGCTTTATAAAATTAGTGAATATCTTCTTAAGTTCATACATGTGCAACAGCTACCATGTTTATGTAGTGTAAATAGAACTGCAAGAAGAGCTTCTGCAAAAGGTATTAGTTTTGACTGAGATTAATTTTTCAATATCACAGAAATGGAATATCTTCTTATTACACCCTGATGCACCACACCTAAAGTATGAAATGAGCAATCATCCAATTAAAACTACCTAGAAAGGCAGTGTGCTTGGGCAAATGTAGCTTCCACTTAGACAAGCTCATGTTTTGGCAAGGTGGTGATGTCCTAATAAATCATTAAGATGGTGTAGTCTATTGAAGGCTGATGGGTCCACTTCATGGGCAGCCATTTCCCCTTGTGAGGAGCTGCGCAGAGTTCACGTGGGAAAGTGCTGTGATGGGTCAGTGGTGCTGAGCGTGGGTACACGGTGCTAGCTGTGGACTAGGAAGAACTTGGATGAGAAGGGACACAGGTACCAATGGACCTTACTGAACTGTGACTTGAATTTTCCCAAGTCTCCTTAAATGCTCGCTGTAACCACATTCCTCGCGAGGGAGGGCAGTCTGCCTTGGGCTCCTGTGGAATGGACACTGACAGTGACCGTCTGCTGATATGTCATGAGGATGATGTTAGATTCTCTTGTGAGTTTGGTTTGGGCAATCCTCAGTAGCTCTTTTAAACATACCTAAATACATAAACATGTTTCATTAATATGCCTACATTTACTTTTTTTTGTGAATCCATAGAACTTTCAGAGAACCCTGATTTGACTACACTTTAAAGAAACAGATAAGAATAAATTTTGGTTTTGACATTTTCTCTGTAATGCATCTCACCATCCCAGTTTGATTTCTTTGGCTGTGATAAACACCTAACCCAAAAAAGCAAGTTAGGAAAGGGAAGGATTTATTTGGCTCACAATTTGAAGTTTCAGTACAGCATTTTTGAGGAAGTCAAGGCAGGAATTCAAGTAGCAACTCACACTGTATCCGCAGTCAAGAACAAAGACAATCACAACTTGCTTTCTAACTTTCTCTCACCTGACTTTCTCCTCTCTGATACTGCTCAGAATTCCTTACGTAGAAAATGGTGGTGTCCAGAATAGTCTGGATCTTCTTGCATCAATTAACCATCAAGACAGTCCTCCACAGACTCGACTCATAGGCCAACCTGATCTAGATAATTCCTCAATATGACTTTCTTCCCCTGTGGTTCTAGTTATGTCACGTTGACAATTAAAATTAGCCAGCACATCCATCCTTGTCAGATGGATGCACAAGCACATCACTTGAAGCCATAATTTCCCACCCCGTTCATATCATAATATAAAATACAGTTCAATTCCAAATGCCTCCAAAGTCTTAAATTCCAACACTTCAAAAGTTTGAAGTCTTTTTAAAAGTATAGTCTTCTGTAAGATAAAAAATGAGTTATGTACTTAAATCTTCTTATTCCAAAGAGAAGAACTGAGCAAAAAATAATCACTCCAAAGCAAAACCAAAATCCAGCATTGTAAATCCAAATCCTCTACCTCTGTGTCCAATTATCTGCAGTTCACAGATAGTGTAATCTTTTGGCTTTCAAAGGGCTTTCACAGCCCCCACCTCTCCAGCTCTCCATCCCGACAGCTTTCTCTGGTGGACACCTCATGTCCCTGGCATCTCCAATATCTTGGGGTCTCCATTGTAACTGACTCTTCACCTTCACCAGTGGCTCCTTGGTGCCTTTTCTCAGGGACTCGAGTGTTTCCACGTGGTGTTTGGTCTTAGCTGCTCTCCATGACCCCTTCATGCCTTCAAAACCAGTACCACATAGTTGACTATAACACTGTCAAGTTCTGGTGTGAGTCTGAAGTATTGCCTGACTTCCTGGGATCATGGCTGAATTGGTTTCCATGTGCCCACTCTGAGAAGACCCTTTCCTATTGTCTCAATGAAGCACAATGGGGTTTTGCCTCAGTGGTGCTGATCTCTCATCTGTTATAGTTGGTTCTTTGGCCCCAGCCTGATGAGCACCCCGTTCCCCCACTGAAGCAGGGAAAGAAGGGTTGACCTCAGCACACACATTATAAGAAACAGGAGAGCAATTTACTAGAAATTGCCTTTCTTGGAAGCTTGCCAGTGATGCCTTCTAAACTGAGGGGTGTTCATTTAAAACTGGCACCTGTTCCTCTATCTTCAGTTAGAGGGGACTTCCATGGGGTCACTTGTGGTGTGTAAATGAACTGCAGTTGTCAGGGCATGCGGTTTTTCCAAGAGAGGACTTGGAAATTGCAGAAAAGCTTGTATCAAGAGGAATATAACATTTCTAATTTCTCCATCATCACCAACCAACATCTGTGGAGAAACCCAGTGACTGGCTTTGGACCAGGTTGAATATAGGTTATGAAAAAAGACTGTAGCAGTTTTGAATGTGGGCTCTGGAATTGGGTAGAAATGGTTTTATTCGTGTATGTGCAGGTGTGTTCACATGTGTGCACTCTTGTAGGAAGCTAGTGGCTATCTGAAGTGTCATTCCTTAGGTACCATCAGTCTATTTTGAGGGAACAGGGTCTCTCAGTGGCCTGTGACTTCATCAAGCAGGCTAAGGGTGTTCCCTGGGGACCTGCCTGTTACTGCCTTCCCGGTGCTATAGTTAAATCATTCTACTGTTCCAAGCTTTTAAAATGTGGGTTCTAGGGCTCACACTCAGAAGCCTGTACTCAAAAGTCGAGCACTTGCTGACTGAACTGTCCTCCTAGGCCCCAGAAATGCTTTTAAACCCTGCCCTGCCTTTCTCGTAACACGTGAACTGTGTAACTTAGACCAGTCACCTGCCCTCTGAGCTTCCGTGTCCTCATCTTCAGATTCAGGTAATGAAGCCGGGCAGTGGTGGCGCAGGCCATTAATCCCAGACTTGGGAGGCAGAGGCAGGCAGATCTCTGTGAGTTCAAGGCCAGCCTGGTGTACACAGCAAGTTCTAAGACAGCCAGGATTATTATGCAGAGAAACCCTGTATCAGAAAAAATTCATGTTGTAGATGAAGTCCCCTCCTCCATAGCTCTTGCATGTGACCAGTGGGTACCTGAGGTCTGCCTCTTATTTGGAATGATATTTTTAGTGTTTGGTTAAACAAGCTCACTTTCTTTTCCATTTGTCCTCACAATGCTTTTTGGATCACTGTGTGGCTTCTAAACACAATACAAATTGACATTTACTGCTTGAGAATTATCACTTTTCTTAAGTACCAGAGAAAAGTGATAAAATGGTTAGTTCTCAGTTTTAACTGCATATATACTAACTCCCAATGTACATGGGTCTTGAGACATTAAAATCCCTTATGGAACATTTCTTTATCATAGTTCAGAGAGTAGGTTTATACTCCAGTGTGTTCTATAGTGGAGAGAAGTTTGTATTTTGGTAAGTTTTTTGGTTTTGGCAGCTTCTCCCAACTCTTCCCCTTCAGTCTTTCCCTGGCATCTGCCTTCTTATCCAGAATTTCTTTTTCTTTAAAATTCTCAGGTCAGTCATAATCACCTCATTTCCAGGATGCTTTCTGCATAGTGATTTTCTGTCTCTCATCTTCTTCCAGCAGTGTGGAACTTTACGAGGAAACAATCCTCCATGTGGCTCAGTCCTCCCTTTCCTACTTGAGGTACACACAGCTGAAAAAGTTAGACTACCAGGGTTCAGAGGTCATTCATTACTGACCTTGGAATTTTTAAACATCTTTTAAAATCTTATGCCCTGACTGTACCCCAGCATAACTATTATATCAGTGCTCGTGTGGAGGGCCCCAGATTCTGCCGTCAAAGCTCTGAGGGAAACTAAAGTATAAGAGCAACTAAGTATAAGAGCTACTTTAGGATGGTGCTGCAGTACGTGGTAGGTTTGTGGAAGTGAGGTGGATAGGCAGGGAACCAGGAAATGCAGACTACCATGCTGATAGGTTTGGGTGCCATGCTGGTAGGTTTAGGCGCCATGCCGGTAGGTTTGGGTGCTAAAACGAATGAGAGAGATGAGGCTGTTGCTCATGGAATAGTAATAGGAAATGTAACGAGTTCATGCCAGTAGGTATGTACTCGTGCGCATGCGCGTGTATGCACACACACACACAACACACACACACGCACACACACAGGTATGTGTGTCTGAATTTAGGTTTTCAAGTGTTTGAAGTGAGCAGAAGCTTCTGGGTAGTTTTGGTACTCTTTCTTTGCCTATCTTTCAGTTTTCACATTTTCCTCAAACCCTCCACACCCCAAGTTATGCCCCCTACCTCCTCCTGCCACCAGTGATATTATTCTTTCCCTTTTAAATTCAGTTAGATTTTAAGTGACTTTTAAAATGGCCATTAGGGTTTGCTGTCACTCTCCATATTCCCTCCTCTACCCTGAAATCTCGCTCCCCACTTTGATCAACATATTCTAATTGCCCCTTTCTCTTTTATCACAACATACTCTATTTCCCCTTACTTGGAAGACACATCCCTCCACACCCATACACATGCACCTGCTCCTTTGCTAGCTACTTAACCTCTATGGATATTCTAAATGAAACACACATATCTAAAGCTTAAAAGATAATGGTCATGCCTAGAAAACATGTAATATTTGCCTTTCTGGGCCCCAGTCACCTTACTCAGGATGATTGTTTCTGTCTCCACCTATTTACATGAAAAATTAAAATTTTCATTTTTCTTAGCTGAATAATATTCCATTGTGTAAATGTATTGCATTTTTATTACCCATTTACTATTCTATTCATAATAGCCAGAAACTGGAACTAGCTTAGATATCCATCAGCTGATAAATGGATAATGAAAATGGAGTTCCCATCAGCCATGAGCATGTGTTCCCTTTTGTCACATCCTCCCCAGCATCTGAGGCCGTTTATTGATCATGGGCGTTCTGTGGTAAGATGAAATCTCGGAGCAGTTGTAATTTCCATTTCCCTGGTGGCTAAGAATGTTGAACACTGTGTTTCTCATCCATTTGTATTTTGTTTTAAGAACTCTGTGTTTCGTTCTATACTTCATTTTTGAATTGTATTATTTGTTTTTTCTAATGTTCAGTTGATGGGGGGCAGTTCTTTGTGTGTCCCAGGTGCTAACCCTCTGTCAGATGTATCATTGGCAAAGATGTTTTCCCATTCTCTAGACTGCTACTTGGTGGAAATGATGCACAGAAGTCTGACCACATGGCTCCAGCAATTCTAAACTAGAGTTCTACATTCATCTTGATTAGACCAGGAAGGTCATATTCCTCAGCCAGTGCTGAGGGGGTGAAAAATGCTGATTTGCTAAGTCACCTCAGGCCTACCCTTGGGCTGGGGGAGATTTCAGTTTTCTTCAGAATCCATGGGTGATGGTTATGGTTTATCTGTGAACAGCCAGTTCATATTTATAGATCACAAACTATATAATGAGTTATTGGTGCTTTTTAACAAAACAAGGGAAGGTTTGTAGAACATATAGAAAAGATTACATGTGTTAGTATTACTCAGGGGCATCAAACATTTGAGGGAAAACCATCTTTCTTTGGGGTTTTCGAATCTGACATGCATGCAAAATTTGTGTTTGCCGTATTAGAGATAGCACTGAGTGTGAAGCTCATTGTCTCACAAAAGTGCCATTGCTCCAGTATCTCACATCTTGGCTGGCAGACACATATGTGGCTGTCTATTTTCTGCTGCCAATTTACAACAGAAAAATATGGTTCCTAGATAGGAAAGCTTTTTTAAATTATTATTAGTTTTTAATGTGTGTGGGTGTTTTGCTTGGATGTATATTGTAAATGGAGTCCTTTGGGGGTCTGATCCCATCAAACCACATTAGCCTGGAATGAATCCGCAGGTTTTCATCTTCCGTGGAAACAAAAGCAGAACCTCTTTTCCAAAGTAACATATCCTTAGACTCAAAT
>LOJH01000412.1:10164-44491 GCA_001685095.1 Ellobius talpinus | reverse complement strand
AAGTCCGAGCCTGCAAACCCAAGCCTGGCTTGCTGTAATTCTGATTATAGTGCTGTCTAGTTCCCACTGTCTGAGCCCTCTTCCTCACAACTGGCTCCAAATCTTCTGCTTCTTATAAAACTTAAAAAAAATAAAATGGTCCCAGTTCAACTTGAAAGAAACCATGAATCCTGTTCACAGGTGCCGTAGTTGCAGTAACTACAGAGTGACTTTGGGTCCAAGCAAGTGTCTTTGACTACCTGAGTCTCTCATGATGCCCCTGTGATAGGTGAGCGCCACTGGTTCAGATCGCCAGCAATGTGTGCATACCTGTGTGAGCTCGGCTCTTTCCTCTCCTTCTCCCAGACAAACTTTACTTCCCACCATCATATAGAGATGATGGAAGGATTAAATCAGACTGTATAGGTAGGTAATGCTAACTTGTATTGGAGAGGAGCATCCATTTAGTTACTGTTTAGTTTGGGTTAGTTCGTGGCAGGCCTGCTTCTATGTGTACATATGCATGCTCCTCCCTCGAGCTCATAGGCACATCGACAGTTTCATTTTTCCTCCCTCTCTGTATTTCTCCATGTTGGCCTTCTGGCTGCGCCTTGCACGTGTTGATTATATGCCAGATTGTTTGTTTGAGGCCGTTGGTGCTTAGGTAATCATTAGCCATGACATATGACCGGTATGTGAACCCTTATGGCCCCTGGGGTGCCAGTGGGTCAGTATTTTCTACCTTAGCCATGATTTTGTCATTAGAGAACCTGATTTAAAATTTGGAACTCAGTTCCAAGTAAGTAAGCAGATTTAAAAGACGAAGATGGCAGTAAGCAAATGTTCTGAGATATCTAAAGAAAACATATGAATGTTCGCTTTTACATTGCTGCTAACTTAGGTCATCTCAAGCTCCTTGATAACAGCGCCTTTCGTCAGACGTTTCTACACTTGACTGTGAAAGTGTTAAGAGAGCCTGATGTCAGTCACCAGCCACCCCTCTGTTAAATCTTGATTTTATCCTCTTCGTTGGAAGTATATCTGCACTGAGCATGCAGTACGGCCTCCGTAAGGCTGTGTGCTGAGCCAAAATCATCTTATCAGCACCTAATTTTCTCAATCATGGGAGTACAGAATAACATGGAAGTGAACCATTTCATGACTCCTGAAATACTAGCAGGAAAATGTGTTTGAAATTCATAGGCATTCAACCTGAAAAGTGTTGTTGTAAGATATAACCAGTTTTAAAGGCAGAAACATCAGTGGGGAGAAAAATACACTTTGAATTCCACATTTCGTTTGAATTGGATACTAGCAACCGTTGTAATTGCTGGCTTTGTTTTTGTGAACACACTAAGCTTAGCATGATACCGAGGTCATACGCATCTGAATAATGAGGGTTTCCCATGCCCCTTTCTAGCTCTTCTCACATATCTCTACCATGAATTTAATTTGTTGCTCGTTACGAGTCACAGCCGACGAGAACAGCATCACGTTTCCTACCAAATATCTTCCAAATGATGGATAGCAACATGTACCATTTATTTCTGCTACACTTTACTGTTAAAATTAAAGTAATCTATCTAGTGGCTAGAGTCAAACTGTTGAAGAATAACTTGGCCTAATGTATTCAGCAAAATCAAACTGGAAAAGTTATGTTGCTATGGCACCCGTAATTTTTAAGAAAAGTGTTTCATTTCATAAAACATTGACATTGTCTGTTGGCATCATGCATACGTGTTACGTGGTCACTCTCCCCCAGCTTGTTTTCTGCGTGTGTATGTTTAGCAAGCTATTTTCACACTCATTTAAGTATAAATAGCATTGTAGAAATTTAACGTGTTTAAAGAAAAGAAAAAATAGCTTTTCAAAACCTTGATGTTTTATCAAGACTAATTTTTGAAATAACTTATTTTAGCACCTTTACAAAAAAAAAATCCAGTTTCTCAGGTTTTCTTTTTACAAAGCCGGGGACAGTTAGAGAGGAATCCATCTGTTCCTTTTAGTTTCACTTCATGGCTAGGCTTGAGACTTCAGAACAGGTTGCAGAAGTAGAGGAATGACACTCCTAACTTACACGGCAGCTCAAATCCTAAGCATGGCTTCTCCTTTCAGAAGTCGCCTTGGCTGGGACAATGTCTAAAGCCCGACTTCTGAACATCTGGCGATCGTAGACTGCGACACCAAGACCTTTGTGGAAAAACCTGCAGAAGCGTGGCTTTCTGAGATCACCCAGAGTCACTTTTGAGGAGGATTTTAATTTCCAGGTGCCAAGCACACCAGGAATCCTACCTTATGGAGAACAGAGCTGTTTGCTCCCGAAGAGACTCCAAACTGCCGCTCCCTTATGTTTATCATTATGTGTCCACATCCTAAGGAATTCCGCCTCTTCATGCCGCTGCTGGCTTCTTTCGTGCTCTTTTCTATAGGAAGAATTTGAACTATAAAATTTGAGAAGCTTCGGCGTCTGAGGAAATTTGAGAGCCTTGCCTTCCCCCCTTTCCGCATATAACATATTTTAACAAAAGCATTGCGTCCCAGTGCATTCTACATGTCAAGTTGCACGCAGTTTATCTCAAAGGAGTCTCGGTCTTGAGCTGCGAAATTGTGAAGCCCCAAAGCAGCCTCAGAGGCTGTAACTTTGTTGCAGGAGGATATAATGATGAAATTAACTTTAAGTCATTATTTTTACTCTGTCATTTATTGAAAATGGTGAGCATCCCAGGTCATAGTTCGGGACTCCAGGGAGAATTCCGAAGTCGGACAAAACCTTTGCAGGTTTTAACTAGGAAACTGAAGTTGTATTGATGAGGTGCTAGGTTTTATGTTTGTGACTCCTGGTTTAGAATTCATGAAAATTAAAACGAGCTGAAATTTTAAAATGTCTGCATCCCTAGACCATAGTAGTATAGTGTCATGTTTTTAAAAAATACTTTTAGATATATTCTAAGTGAAAGAGTGGGTTATCATGGCCTTGTTTTCACCAGCTCTTATTTTAAAATAGCAAAATTTAAAAACAAGCTTTGAAAAGCAGGAATCTCTATAACAACACTTTTTATTTTAGTATATGAGGCATTGATTTAATATATAATTGTGATTTTAGAATTTGTACTACTTCAGTTTGTACAGGCAATACATCAAGAATTGCTGAGATTTTCATATTAAGATGTTAATATTGTGGCATATTGTGACTCTGAATGGCGAAGCATTTGTTTGCCTATTTAATGTCATTTCCAACTAGATGTTAGGTAGCTTGGCTGTATCCAGGGAAACCCATGGTGTCTGAAACAGTGTGTTTCCAGCTTCAGAAAATAAGATTCCATTTTAAGAGTAGATTTGGAATTTAAGTTGAATCTCTCTCTCTCTCTCTTTTATCAAATTGCCAGTGATTTGTGTTAAAGATGAAGAAATGGAGTCCTAGTGGCAGGCATTGAAGATGTGTCAGTGAAGTTATATAACAGAGACCTCAGATTTGAATTTAGTTATGACTATGATTTTACACTTAGAAACTCTGTCGAAATAGTTTGGTTTAGCCGTAATATTTTCCAGCATTTTCTGAATCTGGGTAAAATGATATCATTCATACACTGTCTTGTTGAGTCGCATTGGTGTTAGTGGTCTGCATCACCTGTGCATACTACTGGGACAATGACATATACCTCTAATTTCTGAGGATATCCTGCCGACCTGGGTTTAGGGTGGGACCCTGTGACTACTGAAGAATGACTTTGATGTCTAATCCCATGGAAAATTGGCACGTTATAGCATATATGTAGTTTAAGCTCTGTTTTACAAAACATCATGCATAGTGTTTAAAGCCTTAGCTTAACTGAACATTGGTGCAGTTGCATTTATTTAGTTCAGTAGTTTGGAGCTGCTGGCACAGGGCCCTCTACAGGTCCCTGTGACTCATGTGTTGGTGAAGTGTGATTCAAGACATCAGAGTCCTTTCTCTCTCGTTTGCTGAAACTCATGTTTTGACTGTGGGCAAGTTTTCATGGCAGATTTAAAACAAATATTCTGTGATAATATTTGGAAGCTGGGTGATGTCTAACCTTACATAACTGGGGTTAATATAAAGTTCATGGACTTTCAGGCTATCCACTACATGTAATTTTGGAAAACTAGTTTAGTCTCCTTTGTGTTTTTAGTATTTAACTCTTGTGCTTCTAGTTATGTGCATCTAAACAACTAGCACTATTTATAAAGAAATGTGTTGTTACTTACTAGTAAATTAACATGGACCAAATTATATTAGGGCGTAAGTGTGAATGCCACTGCACTCACAGATCACTTCAAGCTGTTTCAAAATACAGTTTCCTAGAAATGGGTCATGCTTCTTTGATCTGTCTGCCTCATTCAGTGCTCCTGACAGCCACAACTTAATCTACTCCCACCCTCACATGAAATATAATCAATAGTTTAAATGGTCACAGTGACATGTTGAGAGACCATCAGTACTGGACTGGTTTGTTAACAAAGCCAATTAAAATGAAATCTTCTGTCTTGTCCCTTGGAATTAGGTTATAGAGTAATGTTTCTTCTTATTAGAACATGGAAGCCTGATCTATTAGACCCTACCAGTGACACTTGTCCATTTGACTTAACCAGGTGTTTCCACTGTTTCTGCTTTCCTCAAATTCCATTAAGTGCACAGAAAAATTAGTTAATACTTGTTCAGCAATTTTATCAGGTGGTGCCAGAATACTAGCTGTAAGAAAGCAAAACACATAGGGAAGGCCTATGGTTTCTACTCTCTCTTTGGACTTGGCTTCACAGTTTTCCAGCTCTTGGTGGTGGTGAGTCTCGCACAATGGGCTACATCCAACTTTCTGTCACCAGAAGAACTGAGTATACATTATTCCAGAATTCCTCTTACAAAGAAATGTGAGCCTGGAATGGCCTTGAATTAAAAATATAAACAAAAACCAAAGGGGTGTGTAAAAGATATACCAAATAGTATTGTACAGTCCTCTTGACTAGTTTTCCAAGTGTTTAGCCTTCATGACATCCTCTAATCCACTGGACTTCATCATCTGTGTGGTGACATCCGGTTTTCATGGCCTCACCACGCGGAGAGAAGTTCTTTTGGTATGCAGGATATTTTAACCATTTCTTGAGGTCTTGATTTACCTGTCTCACTACACTTTGATTTGTCACTAGCTCTAGGGCTTAGCAATTAGTAACCAGGATCTATGCTTCCCACCAGGTGGCAACACTAGACTCTGACTTGTGGGCTAAGTGCAGCCTGTTCAGTGGTCCAGCATAGCTACCTCCACCCTCCTTCATGGGCCTGTTAATGTATCTGGGGTGATTTCTTATGTGTTTTAAGGCCTTGCAAGGGGCTGCTGGGCTGTGTGCTTTTGTGGCTGACACAATTCAGGTTTGACTGTTTGCATAGCAGAATATTTCTTCAATGCTGTTTCAAATCCCTGCGTTATTATAGGTAAGGGACTTTTTTAACTTGGAAAATCTTAAGAGGAAAAAACCCCCCAGAGATTATTCTGACATATCAGACATGAAAATAGGCAACCGTTCATATGTTACTGCACATCTAAAGAGGCAAATAGACAAGAGTTACAGAGTGGTAGAAAACTACAATAATGCAAAATATAAAGTATTTTAATTTTGCTTTTGCTTATGGAGACTTAGAAAGATTAAATCATACCAGAATAAAGATTCTCCTCAGATACAATTCCACATTTCATGTTATGCCAATTATATTATGCAACCCTACCATAAAAACAACTTAAAGCTTTGCTGAGGTCTACTGAAGTAGCCACAGTATTCTGGAATGCTCAAATAGTCTTTTCAGTGAGACAGGAAAATCAGTGGCTGCTAAACTTAATTTTTTAATGAGGAAAATGATGTCATCTATTGTAAGGTTTCGAGGGATTCCATGAATGCCCTAACATGTATTTATGCAAATGTATATATATATATATGTATACACTCATATACAATATTTATTACTATCTCAGTCTGTTTTTCTGTTGCTGTAACAAAATACTGGAGACTGTTGACTTTATAGGAATAGATAAAGTGGCTCTTGTTTCTGGAGGCTGGAAAGTTTAATTGCATTGTTTTGGCATCTGCTGAGGGCCATTATTATGACATAACATCTTGGAGGATATCTTGGTTACACCTAGCAATAGCGCTATGTTCAATCTCTCTTCTTTTTTTAAAGTCACTGCTGCTGTCAATGGGTCCATGATAGGGTTATCTTCATGACCTCATCTAACCCTAGTCTGGTTCCCAAGCCTCCATGTCCAAATATAACTAACATAGGAACTAAGGAAGATTTCAACGTGGGACACATTCAAGTGCACTTGCATCTAGCAAAATACAGACATAAATGCAGGATAGCTAAAACCTCAGTAATATTTTCTTTACCTTAAACTATAATGGACCCAATTCTATGAATTTATAATTTTTTTTCTTACCTGCTTAAAACTTCAAAGAATCTCTGTCACTTCTGATCTCGTGATGTTTGTTTTCCAAAAACAAAGCAAGGAAGTAAATGTGTATTTTATATTATAGGAATTGGGCAAATGAAGACGGTTTTTGCCTGTGCCCATGATCTTAGTGATTTGAAATTATTTTAGAGTGCTTACTTCCCTTCCTGTGCACAGATTGCTGTGGTGTGCAGAGCAATCCAGATGGCTAATACGTAAACAACGGGAACCGTGCTTGCTCAGATCTCGTAGGAGCTCAGAAGCTCCCAGTCCCAGGTCATGTGCTTCTTGTCTCGCGTTTTACCTTCACGCACACTGTGCTTTCATTTTCTTCACGTTACATGGTCTTCACCCTCCTTAAGATAGGGTAGAGACTTCCAAGCCTGTCTGGCACTATTAACGCCTTGTACCATTCAGTACTCTTTTGTAAAAACTGTGTAACCCAAGCTACCTTCAACTTTCCCTTTTAGAATGCATTCCTAATTCATTTTTTCTGTCATTATTCTATTCTCAAAATTAATACAACTAGGCCTGATGAGGTGGCTCAGCAGATTAAAGGCACTTGCCATATCAGCTGGATGACCCGAGTTCAGTTCCCAGAACCTGTGGCAGGAGGAGAAAATTGCCTCCCAGAAGTTGTTCTCAGAGCTCCACGTGCACTCTGTGGCACAAAAATCCCAACATAGATTTTTAATAAAAAAATTTAAAGTAATAAATCTAAGTTTGAAGAGGAGAGACTGAGACCACAGACTTTGCAGCGGCGCTTGGATTCTGCTTATCGGTGCAAGTAAATATTTGACCTCTGACAATTTTCTAAGTCTCCTCGCTCAGGAAATGGAATAAAGAGATAAAACACATAGCTCATTGAGCACAGAGCTTGGCACGTTGTGAGCGCTGTCATTGTTCTTATTAACATATTTTAGGGGGGAAAAGCCTCACAGTTGCAAAAGCACTGTTCAGAAGTAAATCCACATGCTGTTTTGGAGTTTCACGCAGGTCCTCTAGAAGGACTCACCATGAGCAAACAGTGCGTAGCTGTCACTGTGTGACATCAGGGCTCACAACCATCCTCTCACTGGGCCTCCGATGGCCTGAGGAGCCTCTTGTGGCTCCTGTGTGGATTCTTTATTGGCCCTTCTTACATGGTGACTGTGTTGGAGCAGGATGCTGTCAGTCCATGCATGCTGCTCTCTCTGAGGAGAAAGACAAAATATGGTCCAGGCCAGCTCTGGCTCTGCCCTAGACATTACATATAACCTTCTTTACAGCCTTGTGGGCTAGGCCATTACTTAATTCCTCACTCTATGCACTTACTATTGCTGAGTTAAATGTCAGCAAATATAATTTTTCAATATTTATTTGATTAAGCTGGGCATGCATCTCATACTTGTAATCTTAGCACTTGGACCTGACATAGTAGAACTGGCAAGAGTTCAAGATTATCCTGGTCTATATATCGAGTTCAAGGCCTGCCTGGGCTGCTCAGTGAGACCCTGGCTCAAACAAAACAAAACAGAACAAAACAAAAACAAAAAAAAGAACCAAAGTAGAGTAAAAACAAAAAAATCAAACAATTGTACTTAAGTAGCCAATAGAACAGATAAATGTAATTAACTTAGATTGTCTTGATTTAGCACACATGGTGGTATCTGTATGGTTATAACGGAGAGGATTTGAAGGATTAGTTTCATACATTAGCCTGTATATCTGATAATGAGATTCAAGCATTTCTTTTCCAAAATGCTCTTGTGTTTGTGTGTGTGTGTGTGTGTGTGTGTTTGTGTGCATACGCATATGTGTCTGCCTCTGTCTGTTGGCATGTGTATATAGATTCATGAAAAGCCTGGTACTGACCGAGATTGTGCTGTTTGGATGGAGTTTAAAGGGTTGTAGTGGTACAAGTAATTTGCATGTAAGCCTGGTCATTGGGCACCAGTACAGCTGCTTGATTGATCCAGACATCTTATTTCCAGTTGCTTTACAATGTGTTCCACTTGAAGTCTGTGGAAGAAATAACTAAAGGGTCTTGGTTAATGTCTTTCATTTAGAAAAAAAAGGTAGAATTCAAACTAGACCACCTTTGTAGGGCACATGCTAATTACACTGAAAGCTCCATTTGTAGTCTTCTGCTCAACATCCTTGAACTCTCTTCTGTGATATGTAGAGTGCAGTTTTATGCATATAATCATTTAATTCATTTTCACTTAACTTACAGAGTGGCTTCTGAGGTGAGGAAAAGCTATGCATAAAATCGCAAATCTCTGAAATCTAAAATAGGGACTTTGATTCAGACGGAAATTGATTCTTTACTCTTTTGTTCGTTGTTACTTGATGGCAGGATCAGCGTTCTCTCCTAAAGCCTGAAATAGATCTGATAAAGTACAAAGTGAAATCTTTTCTCTCCTTGTTGTTCCCAGCCTTGGAGGGCACACCATTTATAGTTCTAGTGTGACTAGGTGGTATATTTTTCTGTCTGTGCTCGTGCAAATGCGTAGATGACTTCCTGGAAAAATCAAAAATCACATTCTTGAGTTAGGAGTTGTGCTGTTCGAGAACAATAAAGTTTGCTATTGTCGGTATGCAAAAGGGAGCCATGTTAGTAACACTGACAAGTGACTTTATAAGTCACTGGTTGCAACAGGGGTGAAATCAAAGGCAGTTAGTGACATGATTTGTCTTTCATTTTCAATACCATCCTGTGTCCTTGGCTATTTTTTTCTTTTTTTCACAAAGAATGCAGTATTCAAGTCGAAGTCCTCTAAATTAAACTCAGTCCATCCCAAACTGACAAACGAAACCTCTTTACAGTGGAGGACCATCCACCCTGTTTGTTGTCCTGGTTTGATTGTTGTCCGTGGACCTCTTAGATGACTCCGTAGGCTTATGTGGTGAAGTTCTGTGGTTGTTCATGGAGATTCCTGTTGCCCGGAAATGTAACACTGGTTTGGCATTTGATACTGAAGTTGTTGTGGCTAATGGGACCCTGGAGAGGTCTGTACATGTCCAGCTAGCTCTCTCTAAAATTTACTTACCTGATTTGCTTGTCTTTTCTGTCCCCATTACACTTGTACTGACAATAATAGTTTACATGATAGATACAGATTGAATATGGTCTCATGGTATCTTTATATAAAATACTTGTTCAGAAGATAATTTAGAAACACTATGACATGTAAGAATATTGAGCACTCAGCTGATCCTATGGGAGGTAATTCAGTGTGAGAGACTATTTTAATATAAATCCAAGGGTTTTACTTTAGATAATGGGTACTAGTAAAATTAATGATATTTTCTCCAGAGTAGTTTTGTTACATCTTCTATAATTTATCTTTAAAAATTTATTCAAATAGCAGTTTCATTGAAAGATAACTTTGTGCACTGTTTGTTCTACAGAAATTTAGATTTTGTGGTTTTGCACTAGATGTCTACCCAAGACAAAGAAGTTGAATACTGCCACGGGCCATGCTTAGGTTATCACTTTGGGCGCTCAGGGCCGAAATCCCTCTGTCACCTGTGTGTGTAATTGAGAAATTATAGTCAAAGGAGGCTGCCCCAATGAGGAGTCTCAAGGTTAACACCTGAGAGGTTAGCACATATCGGTCATGCAGTGGACTTGGGCCATGAGTAGCTACGGGCCAGCAGAATCTTCACAAGCCAGTTCGGGAGAGTAATGAGGATAGTCAAGTGCCTTGATAGATAGTTGGTGCACAGCAGCAACCCCAGACATGAACTTACAAAGGCAATACCCAGTCATTCTATAAATTTAAAGCAAAGTACGGGCAACATGAGAAAGCATACATCATCACTAATTTCAAGCAGTAGGTTAAGTGCTATAAGACTCTGCTGTGTTGTCTTGCTTGGCATTTATGCTCGCTGGAGTATGATTGCTATGAACCTACTTTGGTGCTGCTGATAGATATATGTGGTGATAGCAGCACATGCATATACAAAAACATTTCAAGGAAAGTTGTGATCATTCCAACATGCTATGCATACCTGCTTTTAAGTGGCAACATACTGAGACATTTTGATATCCATAGCAGTAATTGTGTTTTACATAGTTATTTTAAGTGCATTTATTTCTGTGAGGGGAAACATGTTACAGTCACCTGTTTTGTTCTTTCTCTGTAGGAAGAATGTTTCTTGAACTTAGAGGCTCCAATATCTAGAGTGTGTGGATATGACACCCCATTTCCTCACATTTTTGAGCCATTTTATATCCCAGACAAATGGAAGTGCTATGACGCCCTTCGCAAGATGATCAACTATTGACCACAGAGGTAGGTGTTACCTTCTGTTGATGTGTACAGATGGCGTTTGTGCCCTGTTACCCAGCATCAACTGCCACCCGGGTCTTCTGTTTTAGTGAACAATAACTCTCATCACAAAGCGTTTACTTCATAAAAATGCTCAAACTTCTGCTAGCGTATTTACACCCAGTAGACATGTGTCAAGAGTAGTAAGATCTATAGGCAACATCAGTGTGCTGGTATTAAATAATCAGATACGTGGCTCCTACTCTGGTCCCAGTTTTCCCCTTCATATTCTATTGTTCCAGCTTTTTAAAATTGCCTATGTAGAAACATAATTTCTGTTTCTTGAAAGGGACCTCTCACAGATAACTCTAGTTGTCTATAATATGTTAAATGACACTCAGAAGTTTATCTTCATGTTATCCAGAAAACTATTTTTTTACAAGAAAGCTTATTTAGTATAGAGAAATTTTTACTAAGAAATAAACAAATCAAAAGAAAAGAAACCTAGCATTACTGCTACTTGCCGAATCTTTTTTGACAAGTGAATGTTTTAATTGGTGGGAGGGAGGGCCTGTTTGTTTGGTTTTGAAACAAGATCTAATTCCAGCTCAGGCTGGCCTTAAAGTCTCCTATTATCCTGCCTCTGCCTCCCAAGTGCTGGACTCACAGGCATGTGTCGCCACATCCAGCTTGCGAGTGTCTTGTGAAAGCTGGATGAGAGATTCTATTTGTTCACAGTGTTTTCTAAGTTGGACTTACCAAGCCTGTCAGCAGTGCTGTTCTAGCAAGAAGAAAAAAAGAATATTGCTAAGAATTATTTGGTTTTCAAGTTCTTAATATAGAAGTTGCCAACACTGACACCCTGCTTTTAATGTGTTCCAAAATGAGGAGATGAGAGATTGGAGAATTTATATTTTAATATCTTAGTTGTCCAAAAAGTAATAATAATGCACTTTGAGTAACCAAGATTTTTCAGAAGATAAAAGGAAAATAAATTTGGCATAGTGGCAACAGCCTTTTCCTGTTATAATACGGAATGATGCAATTCTTAAATTCTGTTTGTGGGTTACGGAGCTAGCTTGTAGAAAGAAGATCATAGAAAGCATTTATGTAAATAAGGTCCCCTTTTGTTACTACATTCCCACAATCTCCACAGTCTCATAGCTGTGTTTTGAGACTATCGTTACAGGTGTCAATTAGAGGTGTTGACTACACAGTCCTGTAGGTACAGAGTCCGCATTTCTGATGCCATGAAAGTATTGGGTTTCTGTGGTCAGTGGTCCCTAGGGCTATTTGGAGATCTTCCTCCTCTCTGGGGGAGTCTCTCCATGGACTCTGTGCTGGAAAAATCAAGGAAGTGTGGCCATATGACTTACTGCTAGTTTTAAAATATTTTAAAATAAATTTTGTTGTCTTTAAATTCAGCTTGTGCATTTGATTTTAAATGTAAACAAAGTATGTTAGCCTATGCCAACAATGTGTTAAAGGAATAAAATAGCTTTTCTGTGTTGAAAGTTAAATATGTTACTAAAGAAAGTAAGTATGCATGGAGCTAAGAATGCTTATAATTGTTACTGGTTTCTTTTACAGAAAACCTGGAAGATTATGACTAGATATGGAGATATTTTTCTGAACTTTTTTATATTTCCTTAGACTTATTTCTTCTTACATATAATTTTATGAAATGAACTATGATGGATATTGTCTGAAGAGCTGCAAATCACTTATTGTGTTAATATGAGTGGATTGGGTGATTGAGCGTGTTAAAGGGCGCCATGGGTGGCCTTATGATTGTTTCATAACTATAAATATTGGGTAGTGTTGTATTCAATAAAGCAAAATCACATTGCCTTCAAATTGTGTGTGTCTTCTTCAATTGGTAAAAAGGATTCTCATTGCAGAATAATGGGTTGTTAACTTGCTAACTGAATTTGAGTTAAAGTAAAATATTTATTCTAGAAATGCTGACATTTCCTCTTTATTGTATTTGATTTAATTCTTTATGGTCAAGATGGTTTTGAGTTGGCAAAACTTTTGGAATGTGTTTCTCCATCGCTCCGTCTTGGTTGAACAAGGTTACTTGTGGACCTGTTTCCACTAGGCTAGAGGGATTGAATCATCTCTGTATTATTTCCTTACTCAGTAGAGCATGCTCCTGTTTACTATAACATTGTTAAGCTCTAGCTACAATTGTAGGTGTTTCCCCTGCCCCAAGAGTTCGCAAAACAAATTCTATATCTATTTATTCCTATTTCTATTTTTGTGTAGATAAGAGGAAAATATTAGCAAGCAGCAATGTCTTCTGCCAGGTGGGCCCTTTCCTGGGGATACTGGCCAGACCTCATTTTGCCTTTTCTGCCCCTCTTCATAGTTCTAGAAGATCTGAAAACAGCCTTAGGAATTCCCCTCGTAGCCATCACCCTGGCCTGCTCTTGGAAATTGAGCAGTTTGACTCTCTCCTTCCATGGTCCCCGAACAACTGCCCCATTCAAGTTTTGGCAGAAAGGTCCATGACAAAACAGCAAAACTGGATTCTCCTGTTTCAAAAACTGAACATTTCCTTATAATTACAGATATGTATTTTTCTTTAGGACTGTAATTGTAAAGGCTGCACCCTAGTTGTTTCTGCCAATAATTGGAGAAGGCTACAGAAGGTAACTGGTAGGTTTTCACTAACTTAGAGGCAGAGTAAAGGCACTACCACAGGTTCTGTGCAATGGATGAGCGCTTTGTTAGGTTTGAAAACAAAGCCCTTTCCTTGGGTTAAAAATAGAAAGCCCTGTGCCGATAAGACGGGAAGAGATGCAGGTTGTCAGCCACAGTTTGGAAAAGAGCAAGTCCAGTTGGCTTGCTGAGCAGAACATTCTGAGTTTAAGATGCCAAAACTGTCTAGACCTTGGCTTTGCTCTTTATTCTCCCACAGGCTCAAGAGTAGGCCTCCTCTACTCCCCTGGTCCAGCAGAACAAGATACGTGCCACAGACAGCCCTTTCTTGCCTAAGTATATCCTATAAGAACAGGATGTCTCCAGTTGAACTTGTTTCTTCAGTTGATGCTACTTGGGATTACATGAACCTCATTATTAGTCACTTTGCTACCATGTCTTTTAATACTAATTTCTCTACTCATTGGTATTTGAGGATTTTCTCTTAACTACTTAAGATTTAATTTATTCTAACTTTCTTTTAGAAATGGAAAGTACAGGATGAGTCTGGGGACAATCTGTGTACTAAGTGTAGTATCTGAGAACACCATCCCTCCTCTAATTAGCCTTGCAGGCCCTAGCTGTAACAGATAATATTGAATATGAAGCTCAAAACAAACACATCTATATTGTAAGCATAGGCTGCTTGTTCATTCCCAGCCTCCCAGACTCTAATAATCACACAGAAACTATATTAATTACAACACTGCTTGGCCTATTAGCTCAGTCTTCTTATTAACTAATTCTTACATCTTGAATTAACCCATTTCTATTAATCTGTGTATTGGCATAAGGCTATGGCTTACTAGTAAGGATCCAGCATCTGACTCCTTTGGCAACTACATGGCATCTCTCTCACTCAACCTACCCTCTCTCTATATCTCTTCCAACCTGGCTATATTCTGGCCAAAGCAGCTTCTTTATTAACCAGTGGTAATTAAGCATATTCATAGCATACAGAGGGGAATCCCACATCACTATGTAACTGCAAAAAAACCCCACTTTTTTATAAAACAAATGTTCTATGTTGTACAAATAAGGAAAATGGTGTCAAGATGGCACTTGGGGTAGTAAACAAATGCCAGTCTAATCTCCCACTACTGTAGACTGATCTTATGCATAAGTCTGCTCCCTGTGACAGCATGGATATATATGCTAGTTTAACCTCCCATAGTTCCAATTGCTCTAGTCTTTTTAAAAATATAATATCCTATTGCATGCATTTCAGACACTGGGCTCAGAGGCCTCTCAGCTGGAAATGACATAGATGCCTCTTTCCTGAGGACTAGCTTTTATGGAAGTAGAAGGCACCATGCAAGCTTCCAAAGGAGAAAGCAATCAACAGTCTTATTTTATGATCCACAACAGCAGCCATCGTGGAACAGTAACCCCAAGGGTGTAATGGTGGTACACACACCTTGGTAGTAATCAACAGCTCTCTGTTTGGACTTAAGACCTGCTTGTGCTAGGTACAGGAAGCCTAGCCAACTACCCAGGCCTAGTGAAGTCATGGATCTTGGAGAACCTACAACTGCCACTTTACTAAACAAGCATACATCCTAACTGCATTCTAAATGTTCTAAATATTTGCCCAATCACCCAGAGGTAAGTGTAGTCATTACGCCCATTAAAGGAACTTCTCTTTGTAACAGATGAAGACTATTATAGGATGAAACTACAGTTAATCAATATGAAGAGTTGTGGATGTGTAATCCCAACTTACAGACACACACACACACACACAACAATTAAGGAAAAGAGAGGCCAGGAATTTCAAAGAGAGCAAGGAAATGATGTAATTATATTATAATCTCAGAAAATTAGAAATATATAATACAAATGCTTTACAAAACTGATAGACAATGTAGGTGAACAGACCTGTGTACATTAGGCCAGGGACCTAGGGGAAAACTAAGTACTATTGTTCTACTAAAGGAACATAGCAATAAAATGACTCCTAATGACATTCTGCTATACTCATAGATCCATGCCTTGCCCAGCTATCGTCAAAGATGCTTCCTCCTCCAACAATTCGAAAAAAATACAGAGATTCGCAGCAGGCATTATGCAGACAGTGAGAGACCTTGAAACCCTCAACTTTAAACAGGATGTTTCTATCCAATCCCTCTCCTCAGGGTTTAGGGAACCCTGTGGAAGAGGTGGCTGGAAGAATATAAGAGATAGCAGAGATGGAGGGCACCAGGGAAACAAGGCCTTCTCTATACAGTGGGATCAATGCACTTGTGGATTCCCAGAAACTAGGGCAGCATGCACAGGGTCAGCATGGGTGTGCACCAGATGGGGTCCTTGAGCCAAAAGAAGTAGACACATGCCCCCAGCCCTAACCCAGAAGGTATTTCCAATTGACAACCACCACTTGCAAATGAAACAATTAGTATTCTGCAAGGGAGTCACAGTGAAGAAACACACTACTCTTAAGGGTAGGCCCTTGCCCTGCAGTAGGTGCCCCACTCAACACCTTTGGAGGTTCTTCGTCTTTATTATTGTGTCAGGGCTTTTGTCTTTGTTAAACCTTACAGGTCCCTTTTATATATGCGGCTTCCAGTTTTGTGTTTTTATGGGATTCCTGTGTATATGATCATGTGTGTGTGTCTGTGTCTATGTGTTTCTTATGCTTTTTCACCAACCCTTTTCCTTTTGCTTGTTTTGTCCTATTCCTATTGGTTTTGTTTTATCTTATGTTTTATTATTGCCACTTAGATGCCGCCTTGTTTTCTAACAGAGATAGAAAGGGACCAGATCTGGGGAGGTGGGGCGGAAATGGGAGGTGTTGCAGGAGGGTACACTGTAATTAGCATGTATTGTGTGGAAAAAGTCCACTTTCAGAAAAATAAAAACAACAAACCACAAATAGAATTTAAACCAGTATATTATTTTACATATCACTGCATCCTTTATAGTTTATTAATTTTCCATAAATTTATAGTGGGTATGTGAACTGGGCCAGTATTGGGTAGCTGTTTCCTTGGGAATAAAACTGTCCCTGTTGGAGGGAAGCTTGTTAAGACAAAGGATGTTCTAAGGGGAGGTGAAACACCCCATCCCGCAGGGAAGCTGCTTAAGACATTGGGTATTCCATGTGGAGGTGAGGAGGTGAAACATTCCATCCCGCAGGGAAGCCCCTTAAGCTCATAGGCATAACATACATAACTCAGAGGCTTTAGAAATCCCTGAAACTGACTGGATTCTTTTAGCCCCCCCACCCCAGGCATATATAAACAGTAAGAATTATTGAGAAATACCCTCAGACTATCTGAGCTACCTAGAAGAAACTCAAACTGGGCAAGAGGCTCAAACCAACTGAATTACTTAGAAAAGTTACTCTCCAACTTGTTCAGATGCCTCAGGTTGCAGTGTGCTTCATGCTTCTAGCTTTTATGAGCTGTCACCCAGCTATCTCTGTGTTATTTCTGTTGTTCCTGGAAGTAACCCCTCACCCATACTCAGATAACCCAATAAAACATATTGGTTCACTAAACTAGACAGTAGCAGTCTCTTTACTTTGGTCTGTTCGTTCCCTCTCTGGGGCAAGTAGATATTTCTTCATGTTGTCCCAGGAGTTGAGCTGAGTTGCACAAAAGCCAGGCACTGGGTCACAGTTTAAAATGCAAAGTTAACAGAGCAACAATCTCTATAAGAAAACACTACCAGTATTAAAAACAGCAACAAAAAAGTACAAGAGAAAAAAGGGATGGGGGGACATAAAGAAAGGCCACAGGAAATAATAGGACAATGGATGGAATCGGACACACCCCTGGTTAATCAGGAAGAATTTAGGTTGGGTTAAGAAACAAAACCCATTTAAAGGCTGCTTATCTGGTAAAGTCTTCATGAAAGTTGATGTAGAAAGGTTAAAACGTTGACATAGAATACTGGGGAGATGGTTCAGCTGGTGATGTGCTGTCAGCAAGAATGGAGACCCAAGTTTGATCCCTGTACCCATGTACATGGGCATGCTGGTGTGCGCCTATAAAACCAGCACTGATGAGGCCGATAGAGGAGACTGCCTGAGGCTGCTTGGCTGGCCAGTCTCACTGAATCTCAGAGAGCTCCAGGTTCAGTGAGAGACTGTCTCAAAACATGGGTGAGAGTGGAGGGAAGCTGCCTCGTGTTGACCTCTGGCTCCTACATGCATGTGCACATAGGAACATGCGTGCACGCGCACACACATGTTTAGCACAGAAAATATAAAATACAAGTAAGGTGAAAAATTTCAACAAAATTCATAATAATCAAAATAGAGAAAGGAAAATATATTTTCAGTATTGACACAAGGACTATACCACAGTGAAGGTATGACAGTTAATCCTTTATATTCTAAAAGGGTAACATTAAAAATTAAGAAAGACATAAATACTGAAGGTCTGGACAGAAGACGTCAGAAGAAAACGTGCATGAATTTTAGTTAAGTAAAAGGTTGTGTTGGTAAATCTGCATAGTTAAACTGCAGCTAAAGCATTTAATCACATCCCAATCACATTAAATCACATCCCAAGGCACAAAGAAAAGTAACACTATGCTCCCCAAAGGAAAACATATGAAAAAGCACCTTATTTTTTCACCACATCCCAAATTAGTAGCAAATATTCCAGCTTCTTGGAAATAATAAAGCACCCAGCTTAGTAACTGTGAAACCAAAACGGAAATGGAAAGCAGTTACCAGATCTTGAGAGTATTTGCTCACAGATGGGTCAGCTGAGATTTGGGGGCAGTAAATCCATAGGCTTGAAATTTTTCAAATAGAAAACTGGAATCATAAGACTTGGAAAATAAAGAACAAAGAAGAACACAGAGAAAGAAAGCTAAAAGTAGAAATCCCCAATGAGGAATATAAAGTTAATTTTTTTCATTTTATTTTATCCTATGATGGTAAAGTTATTTTAGTGTAATCATGGCATGTACATCTAAGGACTCCATAATGCCATGAATACTTATACTGCCTGGGTTCTTTAGGGGTGAGAAAATACTTTTGCAAACCTGAGTAGTTTTGCCAGACTAGGTCTTCATTACTAGAGTATCATACCCACTGTTTTAATCAAACAACTTACCAGGGCATTGGTTTGCTAAAAATTCTTTAATTTCTTGATGGAGTTCTGCCTGGACTAAAAGCTCTCACCATAGTCAGTGACTATAAAGAGAATAATTGTTTCAAAACTGTTTTCTTGGGCCTGGAGACAGGGGACAGCTCAGTTTATACCATGTTTGCTGTGTAAGCATGCGGATTTGAGTTCAGCCCTTGGAATCTGTGTAAAACCAAAGTCTGGCATGGTGGCACCAGGGCGGAATTCCATTGCAGTGGAGGTAGGTGGCCAGGGTTTACCAGCCTGCCAAACTAGCCTACTGAACTTGTGTCAAACCCCTGGGGAATAAAATCCAAGTTTGGCCTCTGACCTCTACACACAGTCACATTTATGAGCACACACACACTCACTCACTCACTCACTCACACACACACACACACACACACACACACACACTTTTTTTGATCATTGGATTTATCCCATTCCTCCAGACCCAGGAGTTTTATGGGTTCCAGAAGGGCAGAGTCTACAGTATGACCTTGCTGCTGGTGGATCCACAGAAGCCTGGAGTGGCCTAGAATCATGCCAGGTTCTCGGGGTGTTACTGGCCAAGTAGGAGTGGAAATGCAAGTGTGCGCCCAAGTAGCACTTGACTCCCTGTGCTTAAAGTGCACAATCAATTTAATGTTTTGACATTGTGTCTTTTTCCAGAGCACTTGCCACTAATTCCATCAGAAGAATGAAACTATTAGTTCCTCATTTGGAATGCTGAGACCTGAAATGTTTTGGATTTCAAAACTTTAGGATACTGAAATATTTTCATAAATAGGAGATATCTTATAGCAGGGAATATAAGTTGCAACACAATATTCATTTACATTTCATATGCACCTGACACACAAAGCCTAAAGGGAATTTACACAGTATTTTTAGCGGTCTGGTGAGTAAAAATACGTCCACTGAGCCCTCAAACAGCAAAGGTACCAGGACCCTTGTCATCCAGGAGGACAGCCCATGCCCACCATGACCTCACCATCTTTGCTGATTCTTAATTTATAAATACAGTGAGCCATAACTTATTGAAACAAATGATAGAGATATGACATGCCACTAATACAGTGAACAGCGCCTGTTCAGGCTAACTCATCAGTGCAGCAGCAGACTCCATCAGCTGCTGAATCACAGCATCCTTCAGGCCCCACAGAGATGCGCCGTTGGAAATCCCCAGGAGATGGACACTGTTTCTTTCTGTTTCCGGTCTGTTTTGTCAGATAGATTTAGAAGTGTATTTGTTATATTCGAGAGCTAGTTCCAGGACCGGCTCCAAGCCTGCAGAGAAACCGTCTTGAAAAACAAACAAAAACAACAACAAAAAAGAAGTGTATTTGTTAAAGGGCTCTGAGACAACACTGTGTGTTACAAGTGCATATGTATGACCAGCCCCGTGAAATGTTTTTCTGTATAAGAATTGTAGTTGTCTCGGTGTCTCTTCACAGCAGTTAGAAACCCTAACTAAGACAGATCCTTACAGCTTAAACGTTAAATTTTGCATCTTTTATCTATCCAGTCATCCATCATGAGACACAGGTGATTGATTGCTGAGCGCAGTCATTGTAAAACAAGTTCCTTCAAATAAAGGAATAGTAAAAAGTTACTTTGAAAAAAAAAGTGCATATGTATGTGGGCAAAACAGAATATTCAAAACTGTTCTGGCAAGAGACTTGTGGTGGCTTGAATAAGATGTCCCCCATTGTCTTAGGCATATGAGTGCCTGCTTCCCAGTTGGTAATGGTATTTGTGGAGACTTAGGAGGTGTGGCCTTGTAGGAGAAAGTATTGCCCACATTGGGGCAGGATCTGAGAGTTTAAAGACAAGCTGTTTCTAGTGTGCACTCTTTGCTTCTTGCTTGTGATTCAAGATGTGAGCCCTCAGCTTCCTGCTTCTGCCACCATGCCTTTACTCCCCGATCGTAGATTCTTATCCTCCTGGAACTAAAAGCCAAATAAACTCTTTCATAAGTTGCCTTGGGGTGAAACCTGTACTGTAGTGAGCAAGAGTAGCAGGGCAAGGGGGCAGTTGTCACACTCCAGTGACAGGGCAAGGGGGCAGCTGTCACTCTCCAGCCTGACTCCTCTTCTACCAGGGTCACCCAGCAGTGTTCCATGCTTACATTCTCTGAGGGGTCACGTCAAGGTCTTTGTAATAAGTCATCATTACCTTCGTTCAAGTTGGGCTTCCGTAGCTTGCAGCTGAGAGCATCCTGATTCAACAACCATCCTGGTAATTCTGCACACATTGAAACCAAAGAGGGAAGCCCACATGTTTTCAATAATGTGCATTTGGGGAAACCCTCCAATATTGGGATTAGTTTTGTCTTGTGCTTAATTTTTCTTTTTGTATCTATGACACACAAATTAGTTGCAGATACTCTGTTAATGTTGAGAGTCTTCACCATCAAATAAGTGAATTCAGACTTGTGAGCTTGAATGCTGCGTTCTGCCCTCTCCCCCCAGGGAAATGAACAGCTATCCTCTAGAGACCTTGTTGATTGATGATTGTTCCCATGATGTTCCTTACTGCAGTCATGAGATCTTAGCACTGTGGCTAACCTTAAACAGAGACTTCAAATACAGACCTAGAAAATTTTGTTTTACAAAGAATGTTAATGTTGCCAGCTTAGTATGAAGTTTTAAACAAACTTTGTGTAAACTCTGATTGGCCCGCCTTCTGTTGAACTGAATGGTTAGTCTCACCCCAATGTCTTTATTTTTTAAATGAGGATTTAAGAATGTTGGAGAACAAAGAAGGGCCTGTGTTCCCAGCACCGCACAGTTTATCTTCCCAGCCTTCCTTTATGCAGAGAGAAGTTAAGACCCCATTGTTAGCATAAGTGGTACTTAAAAAAAAATATCTGTCCCTACAGCTAGCTAGCCTCACAAGGTTTTTCCCACCGGGATCTGTCCCCAAAGCTGGCTAGCTCCTCAAGGGTTTTTCCACAGTTATTTGGGGGAATTTCAAGCCCTGGCGTCTGAGATGTACTAAGTTCATGCTTCCCTCTGGTTCAGACTGCCTGCAGAAGTATACACTGTCTGCAGCTACAGAGGACAGACACCTCATGTCACTCCTGCCACAAGGCCCCCTGCAGTGTGGTTCCCTGAAGCAGCCCTCCAATCTGCTTACAGGATGAGCTTGATTGACACTAGTTCTTGCTGGGTTTGCGGAGGTCTCCAGAACAGAAGAATCCATTCTCTTCCCATGGAGACAAATGACTCCCAAATAGTGAACTACGCTTCCCCCAAAACCTCACTGGTATTTGCTCATAGAGTTGTATGTCATGACCATTAAGTAGCTTGTCAACTATTGTATCCGAACCTCTGTCTATCTCTGGGGCACAGATGCTGGTACTGGGCTGAGCTTGGGTTCCAGCTCCCTTTTCTTGGAGAAGAGACTTCTCCATGGGACTCCTTCGTCCTAGAGGCCAGCAAACTATGGTCCTACAGCAAACTAAGACCCAACTTAACAAAATCCCCTAGGGAAAGAACTCAGGCCTATTCAGTTTATTTCCTGTTATTGTGTGCACAGTAAAATGTCATATAGATTATGGAACCGCTGCATGGAAGAAAAAAATAGAACAGTAGTGGTCTGTGATTCATGATGTAGTCACGTGGTCAGATACGATGCAGAATTTGCAAGTAATGATTATGGAAATTATGTGGAAGCATGGAAACCATGGTCATTATGTATCTTTAAGTGGAAAAAAATCAGGCTTCACAATTATATGTGTATATTGATTATAACTGCTATTTCTTGTGAATATAGTGATTATTACTCATGACTTTCCTGGTAAAGGAATCCTGAGAACACAGCAGCTGTGCTGGAGTACATGAGCAATTCCACACTAAGACATGATTCACTTGCTAGCATGTATGTTACTGATAGAATGGAGTACCTCCTTGTATATACTTTACCCAATATGGATGAATTTTTCCATTGCATAATTTTTCTGTTCTTCAAGGGAGCTGTCAGTGAACACCAGCACTAGGAAGTCTTTTTGCTTTCCTTGCGTTTATTTCAAAAACAGTAAATAAAACACAATAGTTTTCTTACTCTCACATGCATATGTACACCCACAGAGGTCTGCTAGAGAAACTCAGAAGGGATAGTTCTAGAAAGAATTCACCTTCTACAGAATACTAAAGCAGAGGCTGTGGAAGTTTAGCCCATTCTACTAAGATGCAAATGTTCATTATTTAAGATCACCACACAAGGAAAAGGTCACACTCATAGTTTTTAATTGAATGGAACTTAATAAAAGGGCTTTGATAAAGATGTAATCAGGTTAAAGGAACTGGAATGGAAAGTTGGGGCACCCAGGAATGAGCACCTTAGCCTGAAGCCACAGTGGACCCTGGAAAAGGGAAAAGCTGCCGGATGAGATGTGACCACAAAGACAAGGTACAACCGATGAAACAGCATGGCCAGGGAGGATCCGTGCCACTGGGGCTCACTCCTAATTCCTCAAGGCTGCCAGTGCTTCCCATTGGATTAACCTGTCTGCATATGGAAGCCATGATGTGGTGATTCTGTCCCTTCATGCCAGCCCCTCTGGGAACAGGGCTGGGCAGGCTAGAGATGGATTTGAAGGGTAAGTGGAGAATAAACTGGGCATGGTAGTTGTCAGTACCACAGGTTCACTGTTCTAAACCTGCTGAATACCATGGATCATTTTTATTTATTTTAAAGTTATATTTAAATTGGGGTGGGGTGGGGTCGTGCCATAGTGCACCTGTAAGGAACAAAGGACGACTTGCAGGAGTTGTTTTTTTTCCTTCCATTAAGTGGGGCTCAGGAATCGACCTCAGGCTGTTAGGCTTTATCAGCAGAATCATTTTGTTGGCCTTGCTGTTGTCGCTTGCCCTGGGCAGGTCTGTTCTGCTGGAGGAAGTTGCCAGCCAGGTCTTCTATAGCTCTTTGAATATCAGTTCTAAGTTCCCATACTTGTTGTGGGAAAAAAAACAAAAAAAACAACAACAACAAACAACAGCAACAACAAAAACATACCTGATTGTGCCATCAGTGTGGGACTCCCCAGCTCTGCTGGAGCACACAGTAGATTTCTACAGTGTCCTCTGAGGAAGTGCGTTCTCGGAGAGAGTTCATATCAGAAAACCATGACTCTAGTCCTTGGGCAATATTTTGGCTAAGATATGTGTGTGTGTGTGTGTGTATGTGTGTGTGTGTGTATGTATATATTCTCAGGATTCTTGGGTCATTGCTTCCCTCACCACTCTTGTCTAAATCTTTTATTTGTTCTCTCAAATATTTTGCAGTCAGCCCTGCCCTCTAAGATGGCCTCAATATTTGTAGTGAGAGGACTCCTTCTTGACTGTTACAGAAGCCTACTTGAAAGCAACCCTTTTCTCCATTGTATCATCATGTCTCCTCAGGAAGGGGAGAGGACAAACCTGTGTGGCTCCAGAGTCTTGTTAAAATACTGTGCTAATTACTAAAAAAAATTCTTGTCTGTGGAAATTTTACCTCAGAGCAAAAGATTGCTGCCCAAAGGTCAGGTCTCACCCACCCATGTTCCCAGCCAGATTGATTGACTGCCCAGTCTTTCCATGTACCTGGCTTTTAACTGGTAAGGGAGAAGGAGTAGGAGCTGGTAGCAGATAAGAGGACTCTGAAAGGGGGACTCAGTGCTACCAAGCCCTGATCATGTGTCCAATGAGCAATCTTTATGTCCTCGGTCTTCCATTCCAATTACAGAAATTAGACTTGGTTTCAGCTGTATCGTGTGATCGTTTTTACAAGGTAGTAATTATAACTATCTTTGAATGAAGTGAAAATTAAATAAGACCATGTCTCCAGGAGCTTCTCTTAAAGAGCCTGTGCCTCTGTGCTGAGTTTCTTACATGATACTGTCATCATCTTTTGCGTCATCTGTTCTCAGCAGGAAAAAGTTCTGATATACTCATCATTTGGACACAGTGTGCAACATTGGGCCTTCCTGTAACAGCAACTATGATTTGAATGAAATAAAACAAGTTGGTAAATCAACCTTAGAGCTGAGGGCCAGCTGTTAGTAAAGTTAGCATCCTGATCTTTACACTTTGCTGTTCAGTCTTCCCTTTTTTATTTGAAGAAGAAATGGATGACTCTGCGAACTTTCCACTGTGAAGACAAGAAGTCCACTCGTGTTAGTTTCAGGAAGGTGGAATTTGTTCTAAAAATCCAATTCTAGGAAGAACTTTAAGCCCGATAAAGGAGAAAGTCACCATGTAATCTTTCTGCTCTCTCCCTCTCTGGCCTTCCCTCCAGCTCTTGGACTGTCCATGTCTCCTCTGCATTGCAAGCAACTTCATTCTTGTCCTTCTGCTAGCTGCTTCTCAAGTCACTCATCGCCTTGCCCTCTGCTCCCTGAAGAATGGCTCTCTTATTTTGTTTCCCATCATGAACAAGCTCAGTATGTGTCTATCTAAGTCCAGGTTTTCCACAGTGAAAATAATGGGCCTAATGGATCCGGCTTAGGTCAGGCTCCTTGTCCTGGCCTCGTCTGGACCCAGAAATAGATGTAGGTATATTGGCATGGGGAAGACTGGAGAGAGGTGGTGTCTCCAAAAAGCATGCTTGTCAAGTCACTTTTCCTGAAAGAGGTAGTGGTTTCTTCTTAAGAAAGTGTTTTATCTAGACTTACCAATGAAGGCCAAGATGAAGTGTGGCTCACCTGTTCTTTAGAAGACTATTTGGAAGGAAAACAATTGGTGCTGGCAATAGGAGTTCCTCTCTGTTCCTTTTCTGTCATCAAACAGGGTACTCACACCCACAAGACACAGTACTTATTCTTTACTTCAGGAAAATTCCTTGAATGATCATTAAGAAACAGCCAGCTAACAAAGCCATTGCACGGGAAGTCCGGAAAATTGAGCCTCTGTTACAGTAAGGCTTAGAAGCGGAAAGTGAGCTGAACTGGGTGAGCTTGTGTCTCTGGGATGCTTCTCTTTTACACACAGACCACGTCATGAATACAAATGGGAAGAAAAGAAGGGGCCCAGCTTGTCGACAATATCAAGCCCCTGGCCTGTTAGGGGTCTAGAGTGGCTTTACAGAGCAAACCCACAGAATGTGCACAGGGGTCTTAGATGATGCACAATGAAAGCAGTTCTTTAATTTACTGTGAATTTATTTAGTTATCATATGTAGGCTGAGCCTTTTCTGAGTTGCTTTGAAATGTGTCTCTGAATCAGGGAGAAATCACAGGTGATTCCAAAGCCAGAGATGCACTCCAAGGAAGTCTGTGTGGAGACCCTGGGAAAGCAGTAATTCTTGCTATCTTCTCTCTGATGCCCAACTCAATCTTATTTTCCTGTTTCTTTAGATATTTGTAATTTCACTTTTAATCCCTAGAGAAGAGAATCAAGTCACATTTTGCCTCAGAGTGACCCTAAGTTCCCAGTCCCTGATTCAGTCAATGTCTTGTTGGCAGAAGACCAGAGATTGTATCACAGAAAGTCTCTGCAAGGGATCATGGGAGCTACTATGTGACAATGCTCACTGAGTTGTGCAGTTGACGTCATTAATGTTTCTATCAGCCATACAGCCACAGAGAACAGCTGTCCTGATAAGAATAGTACTGGGTCAACATTGTCCCTCTTCTGGGATGACGCAGCTATCAGGGCTGCCAAGTGAAGTTTCAGAAGCTCACATTGCCTTGTATGGAGGGATACCTTCTCTTAGGATGTTCCACAGAAGTGAAAGTATTGAGTAGATGCTGGAACCCAAGATTGACATTTATTCTGCAGAAAAGACCGAAATTCCTTCCTACAGACTGGGAGACAAGCAGTATTGGATGCAAGAAAATGATATCAGGTGGCCTGGAGTTTTAAGCATTTTTCTCACAAAGTGCAGAGGTGAGTCTAAAACTTTGAAAAAGTACCAAGTATTAGAAATTGTGATGTAAACCGTGAGTCCTGTTCCTTTCTACAAACTTCCTCAATCCAATGAAAGTTGAATTACCCAAAAGATGTGCCTTTAGATGTAAGTTTAAATAAAGTACCTCTACAGAAGATGAAAATTCTATGTAATTTCACATAATTAAATGTAGCTATTTTGTCATGCTACAATTTTCTGCTCTGCTCCGTATGGCTACAATTTTGACGTTCGTCATGGGCTTAGGTGGCTCATTTCTGTGCAGGCTAACTCACATTTATGGGGTGCAGATGATAATTAGTCTTACAACCAAACAAGATGCTCCCAGTTCTCAGTCTGATGGTACTTGAAAAAAAATAGCAGAGAAAACAGGGAATGTTTCTCAGTCCAAGCACAAACAGTAATGGTTCCACAAAGATTGCTGCTTTGTCCCTCTGTCCTGCCCTCTCTTCTCCACCCATCCTTCAATAAGAATTTGATTGAGCATCTTGATGTGAGCATCTTTGGAAGGCTGCACTTGGCACCCTGTTCTGAAAGTTAATATTTCTTACTACAAGCAACGGTGTTTCCAAGAATGCTTCATTAGCAAACATTTATTTTCTTGTCTCTTCACATAGATTTTAAAGAATAACAAAGCCTGAAGTCACATTGTTTGTTTATTTGTTTCTTCTTATTCCCATTCTCTCATACATATAAAATTTTGAGTTGTTTAGACTTTCTGTGTAAAAACTATTCATGTGCTAGGCCAGAAAAGCTGAGCCCATTCCATAAGCATTGTATGGATTTTATCAGTATAAGCATTACACTGGGCCAGGGACCAATGAAATTACAGAAATATAGACAAGGTTAAATTTTATACTTTCTGAGACACAGTCCTCTGAGATTGAAGCACAGTCTCACTTTAACATTTTCCTTTAAAATGTCTTTGATTCTCTTAAGTCTAAGTTGATCCACACTAAAAAACATCAATTGATTAGCAGTATAAATTCCATATTAATGTGAAAAATTGAGTAGTGGCTTATGAGTGGCACACCTGTGCAAGTCCAAGCTTGCTGGAGATGTTGTGGTTTGGCACTGCTCCTTGATGTTCTTCTGAGATGACCTTGGCTGGTATTGAACTGTGTGAACCATGCAGGCCTCAAACTGACAGAGATCCCCCTGTTCTGCCTTCCAAGTGTTGGGGTTAAAGGCATGTGCCACCATGCCTGTCAGGCTACTGAAGTTCTTTATTCCACAGATAGGGACACAGGTGGTGAGGTAAAAAACAGCAACAGTTCACACATACTTGAACTTGCCCACAACACTCTTTAGAAAATTTGGAATAACAGATGAACACCCCAAGATGGTGTTCTACAACCAAGCAGCCTTCCCGCGTCCCCTCTCCATTCCCTTCTCCCCTCCTCTCTGTTGATGTGATTGTATAATTAATGCAATAGGGTTTTAACAGTAGATGTTACTTGCATATGTATATTTTCACTTATAATCAGATATGTAATTATCCTAATTTTGAATTTTAATAGGACCCACTATGGCAGGGAAAACATCTAACCAGCATTCTGAAAACCATGGCAAATGGCAAGGGCTCTGGGATAGACTACTGGAATACAAGAGGTTTGTAGAGCTGACTAGATCACTGACTCTGCCCTTGCTGCTGGCTAGGGAAAGGGCATTGATGGATGTGGACAGGGTGGAGGTCTGTTTCTCCCTTGAATCAGGTCATCAAGCAAGTGTTGCTAATGAGAGGACAGCTCTCCCGATCTCTGATTTTTTTTTCTTCAAGATAGGGTCACATAGTCCAGGCTTGTCTCAAACTTGCTGTATAGCCAAACATGACTTTTAACTCCTGATCCTCCTGCCTCTACATTCTAAGTGCTGGGATTACAGGTATGACCTACCATGCCGATACCCTGATTTTTCAAGTAATTTTGAGCCAAGTATTATCGTGCATGTCAAATGAGTTTCCCAGTCTATCTCAGATGTAAATAACAATGTTTCCCTCAATGTTTTTTTTTTCCTTTAAATCTGTTGGCTCCAACTTATACCAGAGTGAATAAGCTGGTTCATTTGTCAAGAGCGTCAAATTCTGTGGCTTTCAGCTGAGATGAAATCCCAACTTGTCCACACTGTAGGAACAGTCTCCCAATCATGGCCGCCTGTGCTGGCAATTCATAGAAACAAATTTGCTCTTGCTCTGGCTTTGCCTGTGCAATCAGTAAACCTGCTGAAAGGCAAAGCCACATCCAGGAATTAGTTCTGAGTAGGAGGCTATGACACTTTGGGAAACATTTGAAAATCTAATGAGCTCCATACAAACGGTATTAGTTTTTAGGTATAATCATTCAAAGATGTCTCATAGTTTGTGCAGTTTGTGTTTTTATTAGTGCAGGGTGTGCTTTGGTTTTCTGCAAGTCAGTTTCACTCTCTAGACTAAGGCCTTAACCTTGAGCCTCGGATCATAAAGGCAGGAATTTCCCTTTTCTCTGGCTCTGAGCTTTTTACTTATTAGCTGCTAATGAGTAGTGGTTGTAGACTCGAGTCCCATATGGGCCAGTTGGCCTCCGGTTAAGAGACAATTTCTCAAGACACAGACGGAATTCCCGTTTCTAGGCTGCAACAGACAGATGTCTATCATAGGATACAATATGATCTCAAGGTCAGACTGAAGGTGTTTAGTGTCTTATGGCCTACAATTACACCTGGGAATAAGACCAAAACTGCCTTAGTGCCAAGGATAGGCTGCCGTGGTGTTCATTGACATATTTGGCAGCATTTTTCTTTAATGATAAAGAAAATTCTAAACAAAGATCAAAAAGAAAGGAAAAAAATTTAGAAGGTTCTGCTCAAGTTTACTATCTATCCTAAAGGGAGGTTTTGTTCTGCATAGACTGCTTTGCACAAGATTTTAAGTATTAGTCTTGGTTTTCATGTGTCTTTTTGCTTTGTAATGGAACTTATTCCCAGGACCTTATTCATGCTAGGCAGGTGCTCTATCACTGAACTATATACCACCAGCCTGAGCTCTCCTTTCTAACAATCTCTGGATTTTACATTTCACACTGTACACACAGTGGAAAGCAAGGTGCACACATCATCTCCACCCAGAAACTTCTGATGGTGTAAATTACTTTAGGAACTCACCTTCTCTCAGCTCATTCCCTGACCTTCTGAAACCTGGCTTCCCACTAGTGACTCTTCACATATTCTTTCTTCAAGACAGCTAATGCCCACTCAGCCCCCACGTTCAACACCTTTCTTCAGTCCTTAGTCTTTGGACAGGCATCAAGAAGGGCAGACTTAGGAAGTGAGAAATGTCCCTTAGAGTCCTAGTCTTCTGCTGGTTGGGAGGGCAAACATGGCAAGTCCAGCCTTCCACCTCAGGAACCAAGCTGCATTTGCACAATCTGTGCTAATAACCCTCCCTGGACTGACTCCATGATTGGGAGCCCAGAGTAAATTCGAAGCGCAAGTGCTTCTACTAACATACATTAAAAGTTACCACTACAAATGATGCTTCTCCTCCTTTCGTTCTCCACTTGTCTTGGCAGCGTTTTATTTGCAATTTAACATCCTTCTAAGTAAGAAAATAATTAAAATTGCAAATTACTAGTATGGATTTTGGATTATGCTGTTGTATTACAGTGTCAGCTTTAAATTCAAATTCTAAAATATCCAATTCAGAAACCTCTTACTGTATACCTCACAAAGTCTGTGTTCTATTGCTACCAGAACAGTGGGGGCCACTGCAAATTCATGTTCTATTGTGCTGTTCATCTGTATATATTACACATGTGTGAACTGATATGCACACACACAACCAGCAATGTAGCTATCTTATTGATGAGTATGCAAGATTAGGAGGAAAAGAGCCTGGGACTGCCCTGCTCTCTCCTCTATCACCATCTCTTTCTAAGTATTTTGCTACTATAAAGAAGCAACTCGACTAAGAAAAAGATTTTGGTTTTCTTGTCATTCTTCTCTTAGAACTGACTTTGCTCTAACAAGCACCTGCAAACTGAACAGTAACATGGCCTCTCAAGGCCATTAGTCTTTTCCTTTCTCTTCCCTTACTCAGTTTAAAATAGAAAACATGTGTATCGTGTTGTGTCATTGCTACCTTCCCACACAGTATGCTTCCACTGAGCCACCTCTCCATCTAGGCCCTGACCGTATGCTTTGAAATTATTTTTTACGATAATCTTTAAGATATTGGACAAAGGCAGGAAATAAAAGTGAAATTTAACTCAACTTCTACCCAATGCCAACCAAAAAAACGTGTAAAAGGAAAATCACTGCTATTAGCAGCTAATGGATTCTTTCAATCATCCACAAATATGCAGTTGTATTTCTTATTTTCCTTTCCACTTTCTCCTTCCCAGTTCTCTCTCTCCATGTATGTGTACTTTCCCAAGACTTTAACCCAGGGCCTTACACTCAGTCTGTGTTAAGGCCACGTTGGCTGCTGCTGTGTTTGTATCCTGCAAGTACTGTAAGTTGACAGACTTTAATTATGGTGTCTTGATATTTTCACTGCTTACTACTTCTGGTTAAACCATAAGTACAGTGGCAGTATTTGTGGTAGTTTTCTGGCACTTTTAATTTAAAATAGGAACTAGGAAAACCGAAAGGGTATTAAAAACAACAGTGATAAAAATAAAGACAGAGTATATAAAGAAAGAGGGGGCTTAGGGAATTGTGCACCTCGGGGTGCTATTTAGTTTATATTCAAGTGAGGTTTAGGTTGGTTATTATTTGGGGATCACCTTCCAGGTCAGGTTCTCAAATCTTTGTTTTAGGCTTGGCATTACGGAAACACCAACACTGCTGTCCTGGCTGGCTAGGCCCATTCAGTCACTAACTGCCTGTAACACCAAAGAAGTATTTTTCCTTTTTTCAGATGGCCCAGACACTGAAAACAGTGGACTTCTTGTAATATAAATCCAAAGACATACCAAAATAGCATACTCCACCTGAGTGGCCCAGAAAGTGTTATGTCCAAGAAATAGAAATCCAGCTTAGAATCCATGATGAACTTCTCCATCCAACTGCTCTCTGGTAGAAATGAAAGTACTATTTTAAATAAAACTTGATTCTAGACTTTTCTATGTTTTAAAAAAGTGGTAATTATAGTAATAATGTAATTCAAAAGTGATCTCTTTCATAGCACTATTTCAAATTCTACTAACAGTTCAGTGACATTGCATTAGACAACATCAAAGCCAAACAAGTAGTATGTTGATCAATCAAAGATTACTTTGATTTCCTTGGTGCACTTGATATATTTAAAGTTTAAAGCAGAAGTAAAATGAGCAACTCCTACCTTCAAAAGATAAGCCATTTTGAGGCAACAAGAATATATGCATATGAGTCGTTAAAGGAAGACACAGCATAATATGTAGCTTTGCAAAAGAGAGCGATTAGAGACTGAAGAAACTGGAGTCCTGTGTAGGGAGAGAGAGTGGGTGAGAGAGAGCGAGCAAGAATGAGAGTGAGCGAGCAGCAAGCAAGCAAGACGAGGGGGAGTAGGGGCCTTTTCTCTTTGGAAGGTGGTGAGGACCTTTGCAAGATATGTAAAAAGCTTTAGATATTGATGATTCTGTATATTATTTCACGTTTCTTTAGCTTTGAAAGCACATGCCAGTTGCACAGGTGAGGCTATGAGGAGCAATGAAGACTTGGGGCATATGCCATTACAAAGGGACTTACTAACTTTGAAGAGTAGCTTGTCTTTAAGAAATTGCTTCTTAAGGGGAATGAGATGCTGAGGGGATAAGAGAAATATATTTGTGTCCTCTAGGTTTTAAATGTGCATTTGTTTTCCAACATTGAATAATAGGAGCCCTGTGTAGATAGAAGTCTTTATCATGTAAAATATTTTAATTTGAGCATATTAATTAAATCGTCTTGTTGGTGGATAGTTTCATACATACATACAGTGTTTCCTGATCACTCTTACCTCCACACCCTCTATATTCTCCCTCCCAGTCCTATCAACTCCACTCTGATCTCTATCAGTCCCTTTCCCAGATTCATGACTTTTGGGTTGGTTTTGTGGTCTATTTACTATACTCAGGGCCATCTCAATTAGAGCTTGGTGGGTCACCAGTGGGAACACAATTGAAAGGCAATGATCCCCCTCTTCCTGTACCTATCAATAGTAAATAGCTATAAGGGGTGGGGCCTTCTCAAGCTTATGATATTCTCTGGAGTATGAAATTTTTTAAAAAAAATATAATTAATATGTTCTTATTTCATTACTTTGTTTTTGATGTCATAAGAATCATTTGCCAAAACAAGGTAATAAACTATTTCTCCTGTGTTTTCCTAAAAGATTTAATTAAGTGCTTCCATCTCCATCTTGATTCTGCTTTGAGTTAATTTTTGTGTACTATGTGAGGCTATCAGATGAGGCTGTCCCCTACTGTGTGTAGCTCTCGAGTTGACCAACACTGTATATTTTACCACTGCATGGCCCGAGCACACTTGTCAAATATCAACTGGCCCTGGAGGTGTGGGCGTGATGTACTGTTGTTCCTGGAGTTAGGGACAAGCTTCTGAATTCTGTTTGATTCCCTGTTCCATATCAGATCCTTATGCCAGCATCATAAGCTGTGAATACTGTGCTTTGTTGTCAGTTCTGAAACTAGAATGTTTAAGGACCCTGCTTTGCTCTTCTCTGAAGGTGCCTGCTGCCACAGTTCAATTCCTGGAACCACAAGGAGAAAGCCATGGTAGCAGAGAGCCAACTCCTGCAAGCTATCCTCTGACTGCCACATGGTCATGATGCATGCGTCATCTTCTCATACACTAAAATAGATGTAAAGAATTAAGAAGTTATTCTGAGCCTCTTGCAACACAATTAGATTTTAGGATAAGCTTGTCATTTTCACAAAGCAATTAGCTATGATGTTGACGTGGACTGCATCTCAGTTTGAGGAGTGTTCCATTTTAACAAGGTTAAGTCTAGAAGTTCACGTATATGGGAATTTTCCATTCCTTTGCTACTTACTTAGCTTTTGTCTCAATGTTTTACAGGGTTCAAACTATTTTCCCTTCAGTGGCAAACTTATTTCTAATAATTTTACTATTTTAATGTCCAGCCCCTTCCATGCCCCCTCTCTCCCACTCATCCCATACCCCCTCTCAGATCGATAGCCTCTTTTGCTTTGATTATGAAAAGTAAATGGTTGAATCTAAAAAAGATTATGTTAAGGACAAACACCACATGCTTTTTCTCATTTACAGTTCCTAGCTCCAAGTCTTCAGATGTAAGTAGATAACATAGAGTTATTGCAGAAACCAGGAAAGTAAAAGGATTTACTTTTAGGTTTATGTGTACATATGTGTACCATAATGAATATGTATGTACCATGTGTTGTGTGCAAGTGCCTGAGGAGGCTTATAGTGGAGTTTCAAGTGGTTTAGCTGCTCAAAGTAGGTGCTGGGAATCAAATGTGTGTCCTCGGCAAGAACATTAAGCCTTCTTAATGACTGAGACATCTTGCCAATTCTAGGATTTCACTTCTGTGACTGCACAGTATTCCATTATGTATATGTACCTTTCTTTATCTCCTTACAGGTTAATGGACACTTTATCTATTCCTATTTCTTGAAAATTGTGGATATTAGTTCAATACACATAAGAGTACAGATATCTTAGTAACACATTGATTTCATTTCCTTTATACTATACCTAGTAGTTGGAGTGCAGAGTTATATGATAGTTCTGTTTTCCATAATATTGATGTAGGATGTTATTCTGTATATGTGTTGCTTTTATTGGTTAATGAATAAAGCTATTTTAGCCTATGATAAGACAGAATATAGCCAGGATGGAACAGATATATATATAGAGAGAGTAGACGGAGTTAGGAAGATGTCATATAGCTGCCAAAGGAGACAGATGCCCCCAGAATCTTACTGGTAGGCCACAACCTTGTGGTGATACACAGATTAATAGAAATGG
>LOJH01000412.1:0-10090 GCA_001685095.1 Ellobius talpinus | reverse complement strand
AGAGTTAGTTAATAAGAAGCCTGAGCTAATAGGTCAAACAGTGTTGCAATTAATGTAGTGTCTGTGTTATTATTCAGGTCTGGGCAGCCAGGAAATGACCTGTTGTTTCCCTGATGTTGAGTAATGTTGAGCATATTACATAAACACCTGCTGGTATTTGTATGCCTTCTATTGAGGGAATTTGAGCCCATTGCCCATTTTTAGAAGAGGTTATTTTATTTATTTCCTGCTCTCAACTTTTCAGAGTTCTGGATTTTAACCCTTTGTCATGTATATAGTTGACAAATACTTTCTTCCCTTCTGTTGGTCATTCCTTTGCTTTGACTCTTGTTTCCTTTATGGTTTAATATATGCTGCTGTACTTGTTTGCCTTTATTTTCTGTTCTTGCCAGTTTCAGTGTTCAAGAGCATTCATATGCTTTCTTCACGGAGTTTCATAGGTTCAAGTATTCAGTTTAAGTCTTTGGTCTGTTTGGAGTTGATTATTGTAACTGAGGAGAGTTAGAGGCCTTGTTTCACACTTCTGAATGAAGGAACCCACTATCGTAGCCCCACTTCCTCAGAAATTCTTTCCTTCTTTACATTGTGTTCTTTGCATATTTGTTGAAAATCAGTATGAAATTGGTGGCTTATTTCTAAGCTCTCTCTTGTGATACACTGCTCTGCTGTCTTCTTTTGTATGCCAGTACCATGCTGTTTCAATTACTAAAGCATTCACATTACTGAAAGTCCAGATGTGAGACACATTAAGTGATATCAGGAGATGTTCATGCTTTTTGGGTTGGATTGAAGCTCTTCTAGAAACCATTACATAAATAGCAATTACATAAATGCTTCAAGGATTCTCCACATGCCTAGGGTACAGACACTATTGTGCATAGTGAAGTCCATGAGCTCATCAGTCATTTAAAAATATTTCATAGCTTAAACTTTTATGCTTATAGATTTGGTACATTTAAACCTTATGTTTATGACATTAGGTATAGATATAAGGATTTTTCTCCCCTTGAAATATTTTCTATTATAGCCTCTCTTTTGAAAAATAATCTAATGATTTTGACCAGTTTGTACATTCATATGCACACCTCAAAAATCAAAAGGTGGAAAATTTTGGCACTTTTCCTCCTGTACCTTACATCATAAACCATAAAGAGAGTTAATCCTGGGCAGAGCCACTCCCAGGGAACACAGCCTATCTCCTCATTCTAAATGCCCCATGCCATAGCTAGTCCTAAATTGATGTGAGTGCAGTGTAGGTTATTTTCAACATCCCATACTGAGAATAATTATTCTGTATTTACTTGAATAGGAAGGTGTTTTTTTAATAATTTTGGTTGTGAGCCCACCCTTTAACAGCCAAACCATTTCTCCAGCCCATGATGGGAAAAAACTACAGAAACAGCTGACCTGAGCTAGTGGGAACTCAGGGATTATAGACTAACAGCTGGGGAACCTGCATGGGACTGAACTAGACCCTCTGAATGTGGGTAACAGTTGTGTGGCTTGATCTGTTGGGGGGGAGGGAGGTGGCTGGCAGTGGCACCAGGACCTATCCCAGGTGCATGAACTGGCTTTCTGGAGCCCATTCCCTATTGTGGAATACTTTGCCCAATCTTAATATGGGGAGGGCAGAGGAAGAGAGGCTTGGTCCTGCCTTAAATCGGTATGCCAGACCTTGTTGATTCCCCAAGGAAGCCCTCTGAAGAGTGGATGGGGGATAGGAAGTGGGAGGGGGGATGGGAGAAGGGGAGGGAGGGGAAGCTGGGGTTGGTATGTATAATGAAAAGTAAGGTTTTAAAATAAAAACTATGAAGAAAAAATTTTAAAAAGAAGGTATTTTTTAAAAAAATATTTAGAAAATATTTTATCTGTCAATATTTTAACCAATATTTTTATACCTTTATTTTTTCATTCATGAATTCTTCCTTTAACATCTGGAAGTAAGCTTTTCATTCTTTAGATTTTTTTCCCCTGAGCTCCAAAAGCAACACAATGGGTGGATTGTCGCAGAAAGGACAAAGCATATGGATGTGAGATTCAGTTGAGAATCTGGAGGCGAAAAGTAATCCAGATTTCTCAAGTGTTTTCTTAGAGCAGCAGCAGTAGTTTCAGTGCATATAGAAGCTTGCTGAGTTTGGAGGATGTGGCCACCCACTTACCTGCTCTTGCTGGGGCTTGCACATGGCTATAGCAGAAAGCAAGAGGCAATGAATGGATTCCTCTGTGGGTGATACAGTTCTGTGGAGACCTTAGCTCTGGAGTCCTGGCTTCCATTGTTATGAAAGAAAGGATGTCCATGGTTCTAAGACACCAAGGTTTGTTACAGCTGCTTCATGGTCCTGGCAAGAAGAATAACACTGTCTCTCTGCCTTTGAGTCTCGACTGCCAACCTCAAGCTATAAAAGCTCAGAGTTAATTTATTAATGTCCAGTATTCTCTGGACATTGTTATTCTCATTATCCAATACTTTTTTTTTTAAAAGGTAACAAGCTTTCTCTATGCTGCAGTTATTTTTTTTTAAAAAGAATTTCTCAGGATGAGCTCCCTCCTTGTTGGTTGCTTTTTGTTACCCAGTAAGCCATGTTAGTGCACACACACACACACACACACACACACACACACACACACAGTTTTTTCACTCCTCATTTTCCCAAAGTTACCTCTTTTGTTTTGGTGTTATGGCTCCCTGTTCCCAGTTACTGCTAAGAACAATGTGAAGGAGTATCTTCCCCATTTCCTTCCAGGGGCTTGTGGTTTCTAGTTTTATATTTAAAATTTAGTTCATTTTGGCTTGGATTTTTAACATGATAGAAGTGTCCGTACTTTTCCTTGTTAGCATGTGGATATCCAGGTCTGCCAATAATGCTTATTGAAGAAACTGTTTTATCCATTGTCAATTTTTTATTCTTTTTTCAAAAACTGCCCAAACATATATATGCATTGTCTTATTTCAGGGATTCCTTTCAAGTCCACTGGCCTATGTGTCTTTTCTAAAGTACAATACCGGATTTCCTGGGATGTTTGCAGTATAATTTATTAGAAAGTCAGAAGTCTGTAGCAATTTTTTGTCTTATGCAACCCTATCTTGTTTATTTTAGATTTTCCTGTGGTTTCCTGCAAATCTTAGAATTGCCTTTGTTGTCCTGTTTTGGTGGAAATGACAGTGTATTGCAGATCGTCTCAATTAGCATGAATATTTTAACAATACTGATAATTTTACACATGAGAATGGTGTATCAATCCATTTATATTTGTCAACGTTAATAGTTTGCATCAGTGTTTTCTAGTTTTTTAATTTAAAAATTATTTACCTCCTTAATTAAGTTTATACCCAGTATTTAACTTTTGGATGCTATTATAAGTGGGACTGTTTTATTAATTTCTTTTAAGATATTGGGCATTCAAAATTTTAAATTTAATTTATTATTTGTGTGTGTGCACATGTGTGTACACATACATGCCATAGTGCATATGTGCAGGTCAGAAGACAGCCCTCAGAAGACTACCCTTGTTCTTCCCTTCCGCTTAGGTTCGGGAATGAAAGCTATTCAGGCCTGTGCTGTGTGCACCTTACCCACTGTGCCATGTTGCTGGCCCTAACTCCTTTTTCATACAGTTAATGGTCGTGTATGGAAATAAAACTTTTTGTAAGTTGATTTTATACCCTGAAATTTCCCACTATTCTTAGCTCTACCAGACTTAAAAAAATTATTCATCTATTTATTTTCCATCCTGGCTGAAGGCTCCCCCATCCCCCCTTCCCAGCCCCCCCTCCCATTCCCTCCTCCTGCTCCTACTCCCCAGTTCACTTCTCTTCACTCTCCATCCAGAAAAGGGCATGTCTAAGTAAAACATGGCAAAGCAAGGGGCAGTAAGCTTGATATGCCATGTAAGCACCTCCCAGTGTATTAAGGCTAGACAAAGTGACCCAGTATAGGGTGCCAAAAGCCAGTAAAAGAGTCAGAGACATCCCCTGCTCCCACTGTGAGTCCCACAAGAAGACCAAGTTACACAATTGTAACATATATGCAGAGTGCCTAGTCCCATGCAGGCTCCCTGGTTGCCGATTCAGTTTCTATGAGCTCCTATGAGCCCAGGTTAGTTGAATGTGTGAGTCTTCCCATGGTGTCCTTGACCCGTCTGGCTCCTATAGTCCTTTCTCTGCCTCCGAAGAATTCGCAAACTCTTCCTGATGTTTGACTGTGGGTCTCTGCGTCTGTCTCCATCAGTTGCTGCATGGTACCTCTCTAATGACAATTGGGTCAGGCACCAATCTGGTCACAGATTTCATTTTTTAAATCTTTAGAAGCTTCTATATATAAGCTTATGCTAACAGCAAAGAGACAACTTTATTTTATTTATTTTATTCCATTCCCAAATTAACACCTCTAATTTCATTTTTGGGGCTAAGTGCTCTGGCTGCAAGTTCTAGTATGGTGCTGAGTCGGAACAGCAGTGGGCATCACTGTCTATATAGTCCTAGAGGGAATATTTTTTAATCATTCCCCATCACTTGTGTGAGCTGCGGACACCTCACATGTGGCTACAATCATGTTGTGAGTGTACATCCCTTCTGTCAGTCCTGAATTTTTCTTTTAGATTTGTTGCCCCGAAGGGACAACAAATTTGGTCATTATTGCTTGTATGCAATATTCCAGATGACAGTGTGGTAGTTTTTGTCTTCCCTCCTGTTAACATTGCCTGCTGTGTTTATTGATTTATGTAACTTAGTAGTGCTGGGGGTTGAATTTAGAGCCTTGTACATGATAGGCAAGTACTCAATTACTGCACTCGGCCCCAGCCCACAAGGTTAATTTATGGGTATATTGAGCTATCTTTGCACCTGAGGGATAAATTATGCTTCCTTATGGTGTATGAGCTTATGAATATATTGTTGAATTTGGCTTATTCATGTTTTCTTGGGAATATTTACATTTGTGTTCTTTTGTGACATTGGCCTTTAATTTTCATGTCTTATAAAGCCATCGTCTGGCTCTGGTATCACACTAATGCTGGCCTGGTATTAGGAATTTAAAGGTGGCTGCTCCTCTTAATTATTTTGAGAAGAGCGTGGTGAGGATTAGCATTAGATTTTCAAACACTGTTAGAATTCAGCAGTGAGTTCAATAGGTCATAGGCCTTTCTGTGGTGGGTGATTTTTTAAATTTATTTTTTAACTTTCATTTTATATTCCAACCACAGTTCTCCTCCCCACCTCTCCTCCTGCCCCCTCTGCCTCCTCTCCATCCCACCCCCATCCATTCTTCCCAATGGGTAAGAGCTCTCATGGAGAGTCAACAAAGTCTGGCACATTAAGTTGGGGTAGGACCCCCCCATATTAACACTGAACATGGCATCCCACCATAGGGAATGGGCTCCAACAAGGTAGCTCATGCACCAGGGATAGATCCTGCTCCTGCTGACAGGTACTTCACAGATAGTCCAAGCTTCACCATTATCTCCCACATATGGAGGGCCTAGTTCAGCCCCATGGAGACTCCATATCTGTCAATCTAGAGTTCATAAGTTTTCATGAGCTTGGTTCAGCTGTCTCTGTAGATTTCTCCRTCATGATCTTGACCTCCCTTGCTCATATATCCCCTCTCCTTCTGTGCGATTGGATTCCCAGAGTTTGGCCTGGTGCTTGGTTTTGGATCTTGGCATCTGGCTCCATTAGGTGCTGGAAGAAGGCTTTATGATGATAGTTGGGGTATTCACCAATCTGATTACAGGGGAAGATTTCTATTTCCTTGAAGTATACAGTGAGACATTTCTTTATTCTTTTCCAAAATTACATTTCTTAATTTGCGGGACATTGGGTGCACACAGGTGAAAGGCATAGGATAACTTAATGAAGTTTGTTCTCTTTTTTCATCGTGTGGGTCTGGGGATGGAATTTGGGTTCTCAGTCTTGGTGACAAACCTCTTTAGCTATTAAGCCATCTCATCAGCCCACTATTTCCTATTTATGTAGATTCTTGTGATGTTTGCGGGAAAGGGGAACCCTCATCATTCATTGTGCAAATGCAAACTGGTGCAACCACTCTGGAAAGCAGTACAGAGAATCCTCAAAAATCTAAAAAAATAAATCTACCATATGACCCAGCTATACCACTCCTTAGCACATATATGCCCAAAGAACTTGACATTCTACTCCACAGCTACTCTACTCACAATATCAAGGAAATCGAAGCAAAATAAAATGTTCTTCCATTGATGAATGGTTAAGGAAAATGTGGTATATATGCACAATGGAATACTACTCAGCCGTGAAGAAAAACAAATTCATAAAATTTGTAGGTAAATGGATGGACTTGAAAAGATTGTATTGAATGAGAAAACTCAGACCTGAAAAACAAACACTATATGGTCTCTCATCTGTGGTTTTTAACTCCAAATCCTCAGATGTAAATATGCAACATGGAGTAACCATAGAACTCAGGCAAGTATAAAAAGACCATAGGTGTGGGAGTACCTGGGAGGTGAGTAACACTATTCAAGTGATATGAAGAGGGAAATGAAATAATGGGGAGGGGATCCAACTGGATGGCAGGATTGAGGCCAATATAGAAGCAGAATGAGGGGTAAGAGATGAATAATATCAATGATGTTTGGTAAAGTCTCAAAGAATCAGGTTATTTTATATTTACCTAAAACTATACACAACACATAACACACAAATGTATACACACACACACAAGTTAAGTCACTTCTACTGACAATGCTGTCCACAAGAACCATAAACTAACAAAACCCCAGTACCAGACCAGGCACAAGAAATATGCTTTGAAATGATAGGCCAAGGTAGACCATGTGGCTCCTAAAACAATATAGACTATAGAGATTGAAGGTGGGCTCCTTCTGTTGCTGAAAACAATATAACTAGGACATAAGACTCAGATGATTTGAGCTCTCAATTGAACCGAAATCTTCTTTCCTAAGGTCTGGCTTCTATGGTTCTGGAAAATACAATGGTGCTGCCAAGGGAAGGAAGCAATTAGAAATTCCTACCCTTCCTCAACACCTCTGAACCATGACAGTGACCAACAGAGCAATATATGTAGGTGCAATAAGTAGCATACACAGTAGTAACCAATAGCTGTTTAGTTGAACTTAATAAGGTCTATTCAACAGAAGGTAAATCATGCCTGGTACTGAAAACCTAGCCAGTTTCCCAAGGTAAGTACGGTCATTGTTCTTAGAAAAGAATCTATTGCCACCACTTTGCTAAACCAGTATAATTCCTTAATATAGTTTAAATCTTATGCCTACAGAGAAATGTAACTACTACTCCTTGTCAAAGAAGCTTCTCTTTACAGCAGATGGAGACTATCATAGGAAATCACAGCTGGGCACAGTGCAGAGATCAATGGACTGCGGGAGCCCAGCCCCAACAGATACTTCTACGACACAGCTCCTTCATCTACAGCTCGGGGAACATCATAGAAGACTGAACAACTGAAAGAGCCAGAATGCCAGGAAGTCTGCTGTGAAACTGTCTTTCCTAGAGATGGCTGCAAAACCAAGACAAGAACAACGACAATATCAGTATTGAATGTGGAAATAAGTAATTAATGTGGAAATAAATAAAGGAGTATTGAAATGTGGAAATAAGAACTGCAGTGTCAATGTGGAATGGGAAAAATTTCATGGTGCCCCACCACTAGAGAAAGAACTACAGGCAACTCTAGACTTCTAGGAGAAGGTCAAATAGTCTCTCCCATGGAGGAGCCCCGTTATTGGTTGTTGAGTGCAGAGTGGTCAGCCCCGAAATCATATATACACAGACAACACAATGGATTCAGCAGATTGTATTCAGCAGGTTGTATTTACACATATGTGTGCATACATACATGCACATGCATGCATGTAACAATGATAAACAAAGAGAGACTATCAATTTAAAAAGGGGCATGGGTGGGGGTGGAGAGAGGAAAGAGAGGAGGGAAAGTAATATAATTTTATTTCAATTAAAAACATATTCTAAAAAATAGACTTGTAAAATAATGTTTCCTTGAGGCCTTGACCCACTTATATTTAAAATATAAAATATAAAAATATTTAAAATAGTTACTGATAGAGATGGACGTTTTTTAGTTCCTGTATTTATGATTTCCTCTCTCTTTCTCTCTCTTCCTTTCTTTTTTTTGTAGTGGTATTCTTTGAATTCATTGCTCGTATATTTTTGGTTGTGAGCCTAGCCTTTAACGGCTGAGCCCGAGTTCCTTTCTCTTTTATTTTTGGTCTCACTAAGTGGCTTCCATGAGTTTTACAAAAAACATTTCATAGCTATAAAAGCCCATTTTAAGTTGATAATTTAATTTTGTTTGCAGATTTAAAAAAACTCTAGAATTTTACATCTTAGATTCTCCCTCATTTTATGCCATTGTTTTCATAATTTACATATCATTTTTTCCTTAATGAGCCTTCATTTTTGTGTATTGTGCCATTGCACAATAGAAGTTGATTTCTATCCTACTAACTCAGTGTTAAAATGCACTTTGCATTTGACAGCAGCAACTACCTTGTCAGTGACTTTTATGTAGTAAAACAGACCAAAAGCACAGTCCTGAAATGGCTAACACCATAAGGTACTCTGTCTTTAGTATATTCCTCCTCTTGAGTTGTCTAACTTGGTGAAGCCCATTAAGTCACAAAGTCACTCTGCTGTCTTCTCATTGTTCCAGGACAGGCTAGTCCCCAATGAACAATTGCTCCATATTACCTATTTTATGGGGTCCTTGGGTGTTCTATTCTTTTCTGGATTTTCTTCTTCTTTGTCATACGAATTCAATTCTTATTTGTGTGAATTTAAAGTAGTAGATACTAATTTATGGTTCATTTGTTCTTCCACACCAAATACTTCACATAAGAATTCTAGCTGCCCTTAAAAATGTGGTGTGCCTAGCAATGAGCTTTTGCTTTGTGCCTGGCTGTCTCTCAGGAGTGTACAGTATCTGGAGTTAGGCAAATGATACTCAGATTCAGAAATTGTTTTGCTATAGGAGAAGCAGATAATTTAGTTTCCTGGTTGGCATCAATTCTGGTACTAATTCTTAGCAATCTGTTGCATGGAGCAAAGTTAGCCTCTCAAACTACAGTTCTATGAATTGCCTATAGGTAGTGCTAATTCTTCTTACATTATGGATATCATCCAGTCTCTTCTACTTTACTGAGAATTTTCATTTTTTTTTCTCTTGCAGCTGTTAGTGAGAAGCCGAGCTAAGGCGGTTGGGGATTGCCATCTGGATTCCCTTAGCGCTCAGATTCATGTCCCATCTGTGGTTAACTTGAAACTTCAACCAGACACTGTGGTAAATTGGATTGAGGAGAGCTCAGAGAAGTTGGTTGCTCGGAGAAGTTGGTCACTTGGAAAAGTTGGTCAATTAATACTATGTTCCATTATTTCGGCTGAATAAGGTCTGGTGTATAGCACAATAGGGTGAACATACTTAGTAATAATGCAGCAAGAATCTTGGAGCAGAGAGGATTGTGAGCAGAAGCACAGTAAGAAAAACAGCAAGATTCAAGGTGTCAGATGGTTTGACCATTGCCTTATGTACACATGAGTCAGGACAAGACATTGTGTTCCATAAGGTTACAAGAGGCTCAATCATAAAAATGTTAATTTAATAAAGACTTCTCAGCCTATAACTCTCAAATGTTTTACCTAAAGTCAAGACCATATGTACTTATTTGTATCCCAACTTGTTTATCCTTGTAACCATCATCTACTACTAAGGTTAGTTATATTTTGATGCTTACATTCAATATTATAAATATTCACATTAAAATTCTTGTGTGCTTCATGTGTCAATGTTTATTTTTCTGCTTAATTTTTTTTCATTTTACATACCAACCACAGTTCCCCCTTCCTCCCCTTCTCCTGCCTCCCTCACCTCCCCCTCATCCAGCCCCCCATCCACTCCTCAGAGGAGGAAAGGTCTCCTTGGGCTGTAAACAAAGTCTGGTCAATGTTTATTTTGAAGGACTGTTTTTTTGTCTTCCCAGATTCCTGCTTTTGAGAATTTTAGTTTATCCCCCTTTATGTGGAATATGCTGTGAAATGAGAAATTTTGAAGGTTTCATT
>LOJH01000411.1:36925-63543 GCA_001685095.1 Ellobius talpinus | reverse complement strand
GGAAAGGGTAGAAGACATCATACCTTGAGGAACTGAAGAAGACCAGACAATCTGCATTTCTCTCCAACCCCTGCCCTAGCTCCCTCTCATTTCAGTAGGCCATTGGCTATGAGACTTCTTAGTGCTGTCAAAAAAAATGACTGCTTTTAGGTGACAGAACAGACTGTTTTGAGCTAGAAAACAACACAAACGGGACAACTTCACTAGGAAGGAGTTGGTAATCCTGAACCTTTCCTGCTTCTGCTTCATATGACCCAGCCCAGCTGCCCTCCCTCTGGGAAATGCTGTCATGACCCCACATGACAGTGCACACACAGGCACTCTCCAGCTCCCCAGGCTGTGCTTTCAGCAAATCCAGTGTGAAAACTTCCACGGAGCCCTTGGCATCTTTTCCCCAGAAACCTACTGTGTGAGCACTACTGATCTTTTAGAGAGGGAGCCTACCCTGCCCTTTATAGGGCCTCTGTTCTGATAGGATGAGACAAGTCATAATCTAAATTTCAAGAGTAAATGATAGAGATAGAAGAGAGAGATTCTGGTGAAAATGGAAAGGGGCTCAGGGATGCTATGACCACTTACCTGGATTACTACTGAAGTCTCACTAATCACCCTACTCTTTTTTTAATTTTATTATTTATGTATACGATGTTCTGCCTGCATGTATGCCTGCACAGCAGAAGAGGGCACCAGATCTTACTACAGGTGGTTGTGAGCCACTATGTGGTTGCTGGGAATTGAACCCAAGACCTCTGGAAGAGCAGTCAGTGCTCTTAACCTCTGAGCCCTCTCTCTAGCCCGATCACCCTACTCTTTCCCACCTTCATGGAACATGTCCTGTTCTCACAGCAACAAGTAGAATCACATTCACCCCTAAATGTGAACCACGTCTTACCTTCGTTCAAAACCCTCTCAAGCAATTCTGAATCAAAGACCTCACTATGGCCTCTGTGATATGTCCTAGCTGATGCTCTAAGTTCACCTCCAATGCTTGCCCTATGCTCAGTGTCCCACTCACCATGGCTCCCGTGTTCCTTCTCAGTGTGCCACAAGTAGCTCCATCTCAGAGCCTTTGTTCTGACTGTTCTTTCTGCCTAGAGTTCTCCACTCCGAAACAGTCACAGGGCTTACATCCTCGCCTGTTTGCTTAGATGACCCCTCTATGAAGCCCTCCCTATCCCGCTCATCAAAAACTGCAATACCCCCCTCACCTCTGACAATTTAAATCCTCCTCCCCTATTTCATGATTATATTTTAGATTATTGTCATCATCTGCTATACTAACTTCACCCGTCTCTTCTTATTACCTAATTTGTCAATTACACAAAACTAGGAATCTTTATCCTTTTCTTTCTTTCTCTCTCTCTCTCTTTCTTTCTTTGTTGTTTATTTGTTTTCTGAGACAGGGTTTCTCTGTGTAGCCCTGGCTGCCCTGGAACTAGCTCTGTAGACCAGACTGACCTCGAACTCACAGAGATCCACCTGCCTCTGCCTCCCAAGTACTAGAGTAGGAATCTTATCTGTCTGATTCACAACTGCATCCTCTGTGCCTAAAACAGTGAATGACCCAAGGTAAAGAAATATTTTTTCAATGAGCCAACACAAAAAGCATACTTACATTTGTGTAGTCATATACAATCCTACATTCACACAAAACAAAAGCCAGAGGCTTTCTCATAATCCACAGCCCTACATTTGGTCTTCTGTGACTTCACCTGCCACCATTGTGTCTCCAAAATACACCATTTAATATCAGTTTTCTCACTTCTCATGCTCGTAGACATGCTATGCACATTCCTGACCACAAATAAAGATATTTTGCTGGGCATCGTGGCATAGAGCTGTAATCCTAGCACATGAGAGTCTGAGGCAGGATGATCCCAAGTTCAAGGCCTGCCTGGGCTGGGGAAAATGTTCATAGCCAGCCTGGTCAATGTCACAAGACCCTATTACAAAATTAAAAGTTTAAATAGTAACTTTTAAAAAAGGTGTAGGGATGTAGCTCATTGGCAGACCTCTTGCCTACCAGGCCTGAGGCTGTAAATTCAATCCATCCCCACCCAGTACAGAGAGAAGAAACAAAGTACGAGGTGGGGGGGAGCAAAAGGTGGTAAGAAATCTAATGAGTGGCTGACTGTCAATAGTTTAACAAAACAAAACATGAAAAACAACAGAAATGAATAAGTATATTGCAATTAGGATTAGTACTGTGTACAAAGTTTAGTTGAGATGTGTGTATGTGTGTGTGCACCTATGTGTACTGGTTTATGGGTAGCAGTAAAAGAATCAATGCTTGAATACAGCTTTATGGCTTGTAAAAGGAAAGGAGACCTGGACCACATCCGCAGCCCTGCAGACCCACCAGTGGAGAAAGAAAGAGGTGCCTGAGGACATTAGGAGACAAAACACTTATGCCCAGCAAGGAGGGGTAGGAGCAGGAATATCTGGGGAGTCAGCGGGAAGGGCTCATAGACACACTAACCTGCCCTCTCTGTTTCTTTCCCACTTGTTTCTCCACCCCCCTTGTTCCGTTCCTTCCATTTCTGTGTTGTTTTCTATCCATTTATATCCTTGCCTCCATTTTTCAATCTCATTATTTACCTCTCTTGTCTCTCCATTTTTCTCTGTCTTCTACCTCCATCTCTCTGTCTCTCTCTCCTCCATTGTCCCCATTTGCAGGTGTAGCTCAGCAAGACAACTGATGGAGTCCCCCAGGGCCCATCAAATACTGGACTGGCCGACCCCCTAGGGTTGGGGTAGCCCTTGCCCCTCAGTATGGCCAACACCACCGGAGAGCCTGAGGAGGTGAGCGGCACACTGTCCTTGCCATCAGCATCGGCTTACGTGAAGCTGGTGCTGCTGGGACTGATCATGTGTGTAAGCCTGGCAGGCAATGCCATCTTGTCCCTGCTGGTGCTCAAGGAGCGTGCCTTGCACAAGGCTCCTTACTACTTTCTGCTGGACCTGTGCCTAGCTGATGGCATACGGTCTGCCATCTGCTTCCCCTTTGTACTGGCTTCTGTGCGCCATGGCTCCTCATGGACCTTCAGTGCACTCAGTTGTAAGATTGTGGCCTTCATGGCTGTGCTCTTTTGCTTCCATGCGGCCTTCATGCTGTTCTGCATCAGCGTCACCCGCTACATGGCCATCGCCCACCACCGCTTCTATGCGAAGCGCATGACACTCTGGACATGCGCAGCTGTCATCTGCATGGCCTGGACCTTGTCTGTGGCCATGGCTTTCCCACCTGTCTTTGATGTGGGCACCTACAAGTTTATCCGAGAGGAAGACCAGTGCATCTTTGAGCATCGCTACTTCAAAGCAAATGACACACTGGGCTTTATGCTTATGTTGGCTGTGCTCATGGCAGCCACACATGCTGTCTATGGCAAGCTGCTGCTCTTCGAGTATCGTCACCGCAAGATGAAGCCAGTGCAGATGGTGCCAGCCATCAGCCAAAACTGGACATTCCATGGCCCTGGGGCTACCGGCCAGGCTGCTGCCAACTGGATCGCTGGCTTTGGCCGTGGGCCCATGCCACCAACTCTGCTGGGTATCCGGCAGAATGGGCATGCAGCTAGCCGGCGGCTAATGGGCATGGACGAGGTCAAGGGTGAAAAGCAGTTGGGCCGAATGTTCTACGCGATTACACTGCTCTTCCTGCTCCTCTGGTCGCCATACATCGTGGCCTGCTACTGGCGAGTGTTTGTGAAAGCCTGCGCTGTGCCCCACCGCTACCTGGCCACTGCCGTTTGGATGAGCTTCGCCCAGGCTGCCGTCAACCCAATCGTCTGCTTCCTGCTTAACAAGGACCTCAAGAAGTGCCTGAGGACTCATGCCCCTTGCTGGGGCACAGGAGGTGCCCCAGCTCCCAGGGAACCCTACTGTGTCATGTGAAGCAAGCCAGTAGGTGATAGGCAGGGGGAAAGTCGTGATCACCATACTGGGGGCCATCAGCAGGGGAAGAGTGGGACCCACACAGAAGCCTTCTTTTGTGAGCTTCAGCCTAGGCTCTCAAACCATCCATAACTGAGGCATTTTGCAAACACCTCCCTAGGGGTGGAAACTGGGTGAGGAATTGGGAAAGAGGCATTTCTAGTTTTGTGGGGCTTGTCCCGCAGCCTCCTCCACTTCTACAATCTCTCTCCCATGCCCTCCCTGCCTCCTTATCCCTCTCCCTTCTCCTCTTTCTAAAGTGACGATTCAGTAAAAGAAAACAAACTGAAATGCAGGGTTTTAATAATAACAGCTGAGGAAACAGGCTTTCTTGCTTAAAAGTCACCCCCCTTTTGACATTGTCAAGAAATGGAAATTTTCTCCTGTAAAATAGATTTCCAGAGATCTTATTGCCCCCCAGGTTCCCATACACCCTCCCCTTCTAAGTCCCTTAGCAAGACTTGGATGTTTAGGAAATACTGACTTAAGGCTTCACACAAGAGGGACCAAATGGGGTGCTGCCCTCCTGGGGAGCAAGGACGTTTAAATTGCTATGTTGTGTGCAATGTTGTTTTTGGCTTAACCTTGATCCCAAGCCTGGTCTCCTTATCCCTCCCTATCATGTCCAGACTTTGCTGGTATTTCTTGAGGCTCTGTTTGAGAAGCCAAGAGCATACAAAGGGCCTCCATGATGTGCCCAGGCTAGATGAAGAGTCGAATGGTAGATGAGCTCCTCAACCAAAATCCAAATTTAGCTACATTCTCTCAAGCTTTCTCTTGGACCCCACCCCTTCTTCCTAGGACTATGCATCTGCTTGTCCCCACCAGGGATGATGTGGATACATGCTGGTGGGGAAGTCATCCATGGAAGTAGAGGGAGATAGTTGAACTCCCCAGAGTGGCTGGACTCCAGAGCCTGGGGTCAGAGCTAAATTCAACCCCACAATTGTTTCTTGGGCTCACACTATTCTTCTGAAAATAAAACTTCTTTGGGAGCCTTGTTAACCAATAGTGATACAAACTTCAAGGCCCCCCCGGGAATTGGGTCCAATCCTGCCTGACCTCTTTTTGTCCCTTCCAGGTCTCCCAGGCCTTGAGCTGCACTTCCTTAGCTGCCCTTCCAGGTCACAAACATCCTTCCCTGCAGTTTTTCCTCCCTCCACCCTTATCTATACCCAAAGTGGAGCAAACTATACCCAATTCCACAGGTGGAAGGTCCCAAGCCTTTTTTCCACAGAGACCACCCTGGGCTTACTGACTTCAAGGCCAGTTCTGTTGACTGGTGAGCCAAGTTGGAACTCTTTGCCTAAGTTTGGGGCTGTGATCTCTCCATCCCCTTTCTTTCCTTAGAAACTCTTATCCTAAACTCCAACCCTATCCCAAGATAGCCCGTGAACTGAGGAAGCTTTGACCCAAAAGCAACGAAGGAGGTGCTCTAGACAGAAAAGATATTGATGACCCTGGCTGTGGAGAGACCCTGGAAAAACAGGCCAGAGTAGCTGAGAGGCTGGAAATGTGTTGGGGGTGGGGCTGTACTCTCAGAGATGATGACAGGAATGCCTTTCTGAGGGCAGGGGTGGAAAGAGCAAGGTGGGAGGGCACATAGGGTAGATTCAGGAGGGTTTTCCTCCATTTCCTTTTTCTAACTGCCTGGCTTCATCATTGGATTTTGTAAATGGAAAAACTGAAATGAACAATGTTATATTGGATGTTTTCTCTTTCTCCCTCTTTCCCTCTCTCCTCTCTTTCTCTCTCTCTCTTTCTCTCTCCCTCTTTCCCTCCCTCCTTCTCTCTCTCCTCTCTCTTTCTCTCTCTTTCTCTCTCTCTCTCTCTCTCTCTCTCTCGTGTGTGTACATGTTTGTGTCTGTGTCCTATCTGTGTATGATCACTGTGAGGAGGTATGATTAAGTGAGACAGTGTGTGTCTGTGTGACTTTGTGTGGATAGGAAACCCTGAGGAAAACGTGCCTGCTACACATATATAAGCAAATACCTATATGTGAGGAAATAGAGTACACACACGTGTACACACATACACACAGAGAGACACAGGAAGAGGAGACACAGGAAGGAGAGGAGACAAAACTTAGTATGTGCCTGCAGCAGGAAATAGAGTGCTTAGGAGATGAACCTGAAAAGTTTTATGTATGTATGTGTCAAGAGGATCAACTCCCATCTCATAAGATTGTCTTCCCTTGGCCCAGCTTCTGAGCACCAGGTGAGGAGAGAATAGTTTAGAACCTCATCTCTTCCAAATGTCTGGAGATTCAGCCCCCACCCCAAAATTCAAATAAGGTGTTTCTGAAATTGGACCACCATGGAAATAGGAACTGGGAATGGGGGTGTCAAACATAAAGGTAATGGGGTTAAGAAATGGTCCCCTGCAATGTAATGGCTTTTAGAGGAACTGCTCCATCTGAACTGGGAGTTCTTCTTAAGGTTCCACTGTATACAGCTGGGACTTTGTTCAGCTTAGAGTAAATTCAGAAGGAAGGATGACATAGAGAAAAAGCCCAAGTCTGGGGGTCTACCCAGCCGGCCTACTCCCTAGGCGCTCAATTAATTTACTATTTATTTATTTATTTATCTATTTATTTATTTATTTATTCCTTCAGTTGCACAGAATTGAGCTGACCATATTCCTCAATTCTTGGTGCACTATATCATCATTGGTCCATGCAAGATCCTTTTATTATTTTGTCCCCTTCATCACCCATCCCGATCCCATCTTTCCCCACCCCACACAGGCACCACTCTTCTGTACTTAACGTGTGTCCTTCCAAACCACCGTTCATGCGTTAATTTACTTATGTGTATCTGTGGAAAATATATGGTATCGATGTTTTAATTTACATAAACAGTATTGTACTATAAATCTTGTTCTGTTTCTTTTTTCACTCAACATTCTGTTTTGGAGAGATCCAGCCATGTTGCTATACATAGATCAAATTCATTCTAGTAGTCCATCTAAAACATATATCACATTTTATCCATTCTCCTGTTAATGGATTCCTAGGTTCCTTCCCTCTGCTACCACAGCAAGGCTGCAATGGGCAATTATCTCCTCTCCTCAGGAATGTCTAACTTAAAGGAAACAACCTCAGAGAGGGGCAGTGATTTGGCTAGAGTCACAGTGGTCGATAGAACCAAAGTCAAAACTCCACCATCATGCCTCATCAAAAACCAGCTATCTCTGGTCATAAATAAAATAAAATCTTAGGGTATGATTAATAGCATCATTCACTTAGGAAAGGCTGGGAGGAGAAATACTGCGCAGACAAAGAGTTTTAAAGTTCTAGAAAAGTCTAGCAGATTAGTTGAATCGCAATCAATTTTTATGACGCAGAGGAAGTTACTTTTTTGCGTCTGTGATTATTTCTGGAGCCATTTTGCAGAGATGGAAAAAGCCATGTCAAAACCTGACCACCAAACCAAAGACCTCAGATACTTAAATTGCTAGTACATCAAAGCAACCTGCATCTGGGGGGCTACAACACTCCTCCCCCTCCCCCGCCCACCCCCCGCTTCCAGGCGCCATGAGCTGGTGGGGGAAGGGACAGGTTTTTAAGAAGTGCGTAGTTGATCTGGAGAGCGGGGCGGGGAGAACCATAGCGAGGCTCTCTGATTTCATTGGAGCACATCTCGTTCCCTGGTGCTTGCGCACTCCCAGCCACCCGCCCCTGGTCTAGTCTTTTGGTCTTCCGAATCGCTGGTACTTTTCCCATTGGATAAAACACTGCAAGAATGAGGGTGAGGGGTTTCTTCCCCTAGCTTTCCTCACAGCCAATCGCCCTGCAGTTTTCCTCTCATCTCTGGGGCAGTCAGCCTGATGATTGGTGGGGGCGAAGGGAGCCAATTAGAAAATGATGATGTGTAGTGTTGGCAAGCGGATTGCGTGAGAGAAGGCAGGGGTTGAGGGAACGCTAACGCCACCTCCGAGGCCTGCAGCCAATGGTGGGCAGAACAGACGCCTTGCCAATGAGTGGGCGGGGCCTCGGCGACTGGCGCTGTGGGAGGGGACGTCAGAGCTAGGTGGTGAGCAGAGCTGGTCGCGTGAGGTGTGGCGGCTCCGCTTCAAGTGTGACTGGTGGCGACGGCCTCGTCTAAGAGCAGAGAAGAGCCAGTGCGATTCTCTGAGCTTTGAGCGCGGTCACCATGGACCGCCCGGATGAGGGGCCTCCGGCCAAGACCCCCCGCCTGAGCAGCTCGGAACCCTGTCAGCGCGACCTGCCGCCCCCGCCGCCCCCGCCGCTCCTGCGACTGCCCCTGCCTCCACCCCAGCAGCGTCCGAGACCCCAAGAAGAAACCGAGGCTGCACAGGTGCTGGCTGACATGAGGGGGGTGGGCCCCACGCTGCCCCCACCACTGCCCTATGTCATTCTCGAGGAGGGAGGGATCCGCGCGTATTTCACCCTGGGTACTGGGAGTCCCGGCTGGGATCCTGCAATGGAATCAGGATTTGGGGAGCCCCCTCCCACAGGGATCATGGAAACACTCCCCTCTTCAGAAACCTCGGGGGGAAGCCTGGAAATTGACTTTCAGGTTGCAGAGCCCAGCAGCCTTGCTGGAGAGAAGGCCCTAGAAACCTGTAGCTTGGGGGGGTGGGGGCCCCAGATGTTAGTAGGTCCAAAGAGGAAGGAAGAGGCTATCATCATAGTGGAAGATGAGGATGAGGATGAAAAGGAAAGTATGAGGAGGCGGCTGCGATGGCGCAGGAGGAGGAGGAGGAAGCAGAGGAAGGTGAAGGAGAGCCGAGAGAGGAGTGCCCAGAGGATGGAAAGCATACTGCAGGCCCTGGAGAGCATTCAAATGGACCTGGAGGCGGTGAACATCAAGGCCGGCAAGGCCTTCCTGCGTCTCAAGCGCAAATTCATCCAGATGCGAAGACCCTTTTTGGAGCGCAGAGACCTCATCATCCAGCACATTCCAGGCTTCTGGGTCAAAGCAGTATCCTTCTCATCGATATTCATGGGCCAGAAGCCCATGACTGAAGGGGAGATGTGCAGAAGAGAAACAAGGGGTGTGGGGGAGGGTCGGAGATGGGAATGAATCTCCATTAGAAGATTCTAGATTGAGTGGAAGAGGGATGGCAAGAGGACAAAATAGAATAAAAAACTGGACTGCAGATGGGAAAAGGGTAGCACTGTAACATTAAAGAAAATGGATTACAGACAGTAAAAGAGGGAGGGGTGACAGAGAAGGCACATAACTGGTAAACAGGATCACAGATAGTGAAAGGGGGGATACAGTTAATGAACTGACCGTTGGGAGGGAGGGCAAATGAACTTCATGAAAGGTGCTGGAATCACACAAGGCTCTGTACACACGAGTCTCTGCTTAGATATCTAGAGACCTCAAAGCTGTCCACAGTACCTCCCTTAGAGAGGAGAGGGTAGAACACCTGAAGAATCAGAAGACCACTTGGATGTGGAGGTCAAGTGGTTAAATGAAAGAAAAGGTAGAACAGGAAGAATCCAATCTACTATTGGTGACTGTTGAGCTCATCCCCAGGAAGCATATATATAACATATTTGAAATACATAGGTTCACCATTTTAATAGAATTTATATAGATAGAAATACTTGGCCCATGATGCAAAGTGTCACATGATCACAGGCCCTCAGCAGATTCCATACCTAGATGTGAGGCAACAGGGCGTAAGCATACACACCACCAGAGCCATTTATCTATCATGTGCATACTGACCATCAACCCCTGTCCATGTAACATCATGTAAATACAGGTTCTTGGTAACCAGATACATTATTACTTAGACCTGGGCTTCTTTCAGCTCCCAGACACAGCATTTTGTGAACATAAGCACCTGTCACCAAGAGACACGGATCACATGAACATGGTCAGAGAGCCTTAGCATCCAGACACACAGCAAATCTGAACCGTGGCAAAGCTACCTAGCACTGAGGCTGAGCATTGCATAAGCACTCATTTACTCCACATTTGTCACTCGGACACAGAAGGAACCCTCCTGCTCCAGCCTGTTTTGCTCTACCCTCCTTCACATTGAACAGTAAATCCTTGACCTAAACTGCTCCACTCATTAGTTCCTCAACCACCCCAAAATTTCAATCTTGATCAACCAACGTGATGAAGACATTTTCCGCTACTTGACCAATCTTCAGGTCAGACCAAGGAGGAAAGCCAAGGAATCTGATCCTTAGAGGTGAGGGGGTGGGAAGGGCCACAGAAGGGATACATACCACCATTACCCCCACCCTGAGCAGGTACAGGATCTCAGACATATATCCATGGGCTACAAGATGAAGCTGTACTTCCAGACCAACCCATACTTTACAAACATGGTGATCGTCAAGGAGTTCCAGCGCAATCGCTCAGGTAAGCGTCAGTCCCAGAATAAATCGGTGGCCCCCATCTTATCATTTCTACTCTCTTCTGCATCTCTTCCTCTTTTTCTAGGCCGGCTGGTGTCTCATTCTACCCCGATACGTTGGCATCGAGGCCAGGAACCCCAGGCCTATAATCGTAGGAACTATGACACCAGAGAAAGCTTCTTCAACTGGTTTTCCAACCACAGCCTCCCAGAAGCTGACAGAATTGCTGAGGTGAGGCCCCCTTCTGGCATTGCCAAGGAAAGCCTTGCAGACTTGCCTCTGGGTGCCTGAGAAATTGGGGGTGGGTTCTAGGGCTTATACTCATGTCTCTTTTCTCTCCCCCCNCCCCGTCTCTTAACAGATTATCAAGAATGACCTATGGGTTAACCCAGTACGCTACTACATGAGAGGAATTGGCTACAGGACAAGCAGAAAGAAGCATGAAAGAAGGGACAGGTGATTCAAGAATTGGTACCTGAGGTTTTTGTTTTTTTGTTTGTTTGTTTGTTTTATTTTTAATGGGGCAGAGACTAAGCTAGTATCACACAGGATTTAGAGAAGTGTAAGGGATCATTGAGATAATCTAATGCATTGTTTGCAAATGAGCAGTGATGCCTGAGGTTACATAGTCAGGAGTGGCAATGGGACTTTCCCCCATTCTTAGAAGCCCTAGTACCCTACCGCCTTCCCAGTTTCTCCCATTAACCTTACACTCAGCTTCAAACTTCCCTACAGGAAATTCAGGAATGCATATGAAATGGTGATCATGGAAGACACTCATAACCCTTATGCCATTGAAGACATTCTCAGTGAAATCTCAGAAATTGATGAGATCACTGACAGTGAGACCATTCATGACATCAAGATCTCTGACTTCATGGAGACCACCGACTACTTTGAGACCACTGATAATGAGGTAACTGACGTCAATGAGACCCTGTGTGACAGCGAGAACCCTGACCATAATGAGGGCCCCAACAATAAGATCATTGACAACAAAGAGAGCAATGCTGAAAGTACAGATGACAGCAGTGAGACCCCAGAAGAAAAGAACACCTATGACAGTGAGGATTCCAACATTGAGAAAGCTGATGGTGACAACGACAACCTAGGTGGCAATCAGCAGGGTAATAACATCCAAGAGAACAGTGATAGTGACAATGGAGATGAGGGCAGTGATGATGAAGATAATGATGGTAATGAAGGTGACAGTGAGGGCAGTGATGATGATGGCAATGAGGGTGACAACGAGGGCAGTGATGATGATGACAGGCACATTAAGTACTATAAGAACGGCATTGAAGTCTTTGATAAGACTCTGGAGAACAGCACCAACCAGGATGACTATGAGGAGGAGGTCGAAATCATCTCTGAAGAATCAATGCAGGAAGAAGAGGAGGAGGCCAGTGAGGAAGGTGAGCTAGACCCCTCCCCCTTCCTCTCTCTTCTGAGAATGCCCAGGCTTCTTTGGGCAACTAGTGGTGAGGTAAACAGAATGTATGTTCTCTACACTCAGAGAGCAGAACAATTAATTTCACCTCGAGATGTGGAAAAGGAGAGGAAGAGCTAGAGAAAGGAGATATCATTTGAGCCCTTTCCACAGAATAGATCAGTAACCTAGAATGTTTGGCAAAGCTTCCAAGATGCTCAGAGGACCCTTCACCAGTTCTGAAAGCTGAAAGCTGCTTCTCACAGAAAGGTTTACTGAGTAAATATGTTAGGCAAAAAAAATGCATACAACGTCCTCTCCCAGTTCTGAAAACCCTGCCTTTAATAGCCATATTTCACTTGACAGAACTCCACATTTCCCAAACTTCTTGACCACAGACCATGTTTCTTGTCCAACAATGTATGCATTTGGGGAACGCTCATGGAAGTCTAAGGGATAAAGCAGTAGTTCAGGTGATCCTCCGTTTAGTTCTGGCCTGGAAGACTGCTTAAAAAAAAGCCCATTTGAACCTGGCTACGGCCAGACAGAGGAGAGAGGAGCCCCTGAGGGAGATCAAAAACACAAGGGAAACCATGACTGAAGGTTTGCTCAGGGGCTTCCTGGCAAACTTCCAATAAAGAAAGGCACCCAGCACGAGGAAAAGTGAAGCATTTAGTGAGTGAGCAGCCAGCCACATACATAGATTTGGGGTAAGCTAGGGAAACTCAGAGAATTGCCAGTCTTCTTTGCCTCCCACCTGATAGGATCTCTTTTCTCCAAGGATGGGAGGCAGGGCTACCTAGCTCTGGAGTGGGGGGTGGGGAACTGGACAGAAGAAGACAAACTAGAGTTTGTTTGGGTCACACTAGTAGCAAAAAGTGACTGATAAGCATAAGCCCAAGGCCTTGCTGAAGAAGAGACACACTTGAGAAATATGGGGGCAGAGGGAAAAAAAGCTCCTTTCAGAAATATGTCCATTTTGAGCAGGCAAAGATAAATGCCCTGCCTCCTGCCTTCCTGTCTTCCTGCCTCCCTCCAACTCCTCTAACCTTTGGGTTTGAACACAAACAATCTCAGTGGCACTTCCTCTCCCTCCTGCCCCCAACCCCGTGTCCTCTCTCTCTCACCCTCCCTGTTCCAAGCAGAGGCACTTGGAAAGTGGTCCCAGGCCCTCAAAAGCCACAGCTATTTGTTCTGTTCACTTTCCGAGGGATGTCCGACCACACTCCTCCTCCTCCTCCCCTTCACAGGTGAGCTAAGCGAGAACAGCTACGAAGAGGAGCAAATCTTTGAGGAGGAAGGAAGTGAACTGAACTCAGAAGATTCTGATATCCAGGAGGTGTTGCCGGTCCCAAACGCTTGGGCCAGCCTGGGGAAGAAAGGGAAAATGGGATAAACGTCTTACCCTTTGGGGGCTCTCTCTCTATATACCCCTATACCCTATCCCATTTGCCCTCCTCTTCAGCTAGGGCTGTGTGGCTCCACATTGCACTTCTGGGGGCAGACCGACTTAATACACGGGTTTAAAGTTTATTTTTATGGTTTAGTAATTGCAGAGTTCTTATTTGGAGGAGGAATTACCCTCCCCTTTGGCCCTCCTTCCTGCAGGCTTCTGTGTGCTGCTAGTCTTATTTATTGTGATGCCTTGGTCAGGGCCCCTCTAGCCCCCTTCTTGTGTGAGTGAGCATAGGCCCAAGCCCCTCTCTCTCCGTGCTGTGTAAACATCGTGATCACTGAGGAGGGCCGCCGTGACCTTCGTCACAACTGCGCAGTGGCCTCGAGACTCTGCTGCCGCCCCTTCTCCCAAGTTTCTTTCCAACGGCTTTCTTCCCTTCACAGGCCCTGACCGCTAGCCCGCCTCAGTGTCTTTGCAAGGCAGCTTCGCCCTTGTGATATTCCTGCTCCCCAGAAGTTCCGCCCCTTTCCCCGTGACCCTTGACGAGCCTAATAAAACTGAGCAAATTCAAAGTGCCACTTGGAGTCTTTTGTCCGCCTCACTGCGCCGTCCCTTTGCCAGCAGGAAACGCCCTGGCATGACGGTGGTACTGAATGATTCCATGGCTCTGTGAGACAGCAAAAGCATTGCATCAGACCAATGCGGCTTGTCTTAGCCAATGAGTGGACGAGGTTGAGGGCGCCCCCTCCCACCCTCAGAGACCTTAGAAACCCAGCCAGGTAGGAGAGAGCTTCCCACGCCTTTCCTTCTAGCGCACGCGCAGAGAGATCCTGCGTCCTAGAACATCAATTTGGTGACTCATCTATTAATTTACAGTGCGTCAAACCATTTTTCAGGCCTAGTTGGAGCTGGGTGTGGGGGAGCTATCTTTCTTTTTTCACATATAGTTAAAAAAAGTCACGACAACAGTCTAGACAGCATAACCAAGTCACGAAGAAGTGCCTGCCTGTCTGGGGAGGAGGGGGTTGCAGGGTTCCTGGCCTTGAGCCCAGTGGGGAAGGCAGGAAAAAAAGATGGCCTAGGTCGTGCAGTTTGCATTGAAAATAAAGAAAAAGCAAGGAAAATTACCGTGTAGCCATGTGATGAGATGAACAGGCCCAGAGCTGGGAATCTAAAAGGCTGGCTTTCTCTGGAGACCTTGGAAAGTGCTTAACATTATTTCAACAGACACCAGAAATGTTTAGCATATTCAGTCGATCATAATAATGACTAATTTTGAAATATTTTTATTATTTAAGATGTATTTCTTTTGATGTGTGTGGGTGTTCTGCTTGCATATATGTATGCACATCAATTGCATGCCTGGTGCCCATAGAGGTTGAAAGAGGACATCAGAACCTCTGGAACTGGAGTTATAGATGGTTGTGAGCTGCCATTTGGATGCTGGGACCAGAACTTGGGTCTTCTGCAAGATCAGTAAGTGCTTGTAACCACCGAGCATCACTCCAGGCCCCTAGTTTACTAAACTATGTGTAGTGTACATAGGTGGACGTAAGAGCAGGTGTCCAAGGGGGCAAGAGGCGTCAGATTCCCTGCACCACCCTACCAATGGTGGTCTAGGAACCAAACTCTGATCCTCTGGAAAAGCAATACATACTCTTAACCACTGAACCATCCTTAAAGCCCCAAAGATGCCTTTTAAGTACATACCCTAGTGGGCTTTTCATCCAAACTTTTCATCCAAAGCCTTATTTTGCAGGACAGCTTTATCAAATTCGCATTTTTGGAAATGCCCTCTGCTGATTGCCAGGAACACGGAAGGAGAGCCCTGTGGAAGTGGGCTTATCTGTACCTCAGATGAGAGTGGCACGGTGTGTACAAATTTGGAAATTTGTTCAGTTTTGGTTTTGTTTGTTATTGAGACAGGGTCTCTCTGTGTAGCCTTGGCTCTCCTGAAACTAGCTCTGTAGACCAGGCTGCACTCGTACTCACAGAGATCCTCCTAGCTCTACCTCTTGAGTGTCCCAGCTGAATTCGGAATTTTGTTTGTTTGTTTGTGTTTGTTTTTTTTTGTTTTTGTTTTGTTTTGTTTTTTGAGGCAGGGTTTCTTTGGGTAACAGCCCTCTCAGTACTGGAACTGACTTTGTAACCAGGCTGACCTCGAACTCACAGAGATCTGCCTGCCTCTGCCTCCTGAGTGCTGGGATTTGGACATTTCTAAAAGATCCTTTTTTTTATAAGTTTCAAAACAGTTTTAGATTTGAGAAATAGTACAAAAAATAGAGAAGTCTTGACTATCTCACAGCCAGTTTCCTTTATTATTTACACTTCACATTAGTCAATTAAAGAACCAATATCAACACATTGTGATTATCCAAAGTCTGTATCTTATTCAGGCTTCCTTAGTTTTAACCTATGGCCCTTTTCTATCTCAAGTTCTCACCCAGAATACCACACTGCACTTAATCGTCATGTCTGTCTCCTTAGGCTCCTCTTGGTTATGGCACTTTCGCAGTTTCCTTGTTTTTGAGGCTCTGGAGTTGTCAACAGTTGAACAGTATTTTGTAGAATGTCCTCTGACTGAGAATTATCTCTTATTTTCTACTTATTAAAGAGGGTTATGGGGTTGAGGGAGGAAGACCACAAATGTAACATGCCATTTTCATTGCATCCTATCAAAGGTAGATACTATCAATAGGACATCACTGTAGATCTTAACTTTGATCACCTGGCTGAGGCGATGCCTCTGAGGTTTATCTGCCCTAAAGTTAATCTTTTCCCCTGTCCTGTACTCTGCAGAGAAGCTAAGTGTAGCCCGTGCTTTAAAAAATGAGGAATCATGCTCCTTTTACTTGCGAGGAAAGTGCCTACATAAATTAACTGGAATTCTATTGCACAAAAATCTCCCTGTTCCATAACAGCTTTTAGGGTACTGGAATTGACAGCATTTACCTATGATAAGAGAGAGAATAAAGGAGTAGAGATGGTACCAGGTTGCTGTGGGATCCTTAGCAAGGACCCTTCCCCTTCTGGGTCTCTTCTTTGACATGGCTTGAATGCTAGAGCTTAGACATCGCTCTAGCTGTTTTTGATAAATATTTTGGAGAAGAGGTATAGATTCTGACTCTGATTCTGACCTTGATTCCCTTTGTCAGAGTAAGGTAAACAGAAGTGAGACTCAGAAGGGAGGAATGTCTTAGCCAGGCGGGGTGCTGCTCACCTCTAAGTACTCAGAAGGCCGAGGCAGCAAGATTGCTTAAGCCCAGAATTCAAGTCCAGCCTGAGCAACATAGAAATGTTCCATATAGTCTATATTCCTCAAAAGGAAAAACAAGCTATTACAAAAGGGGACTGGGTGGTGGTGGCGCACGCCTTTAATCCCATCACGTGGGAGGCAGGGGCAGGTGGATCTCTGGGAGTTTGAGGCCAGTCAGGTCTACAGAGCGAGTTCCAGGACAGCTACACAGAGGGACCCTGTCTCAAAACCCTCTCCCTGCAAACAAAAAAAGAAAGAAAGAAAGAAAAGAAAGGAAAGAAAAAGAAAAAGGAGTCAGGCGTGATGGTACACACCTTTAATCCCAGCATTCGGGAGGCAGAGACAGGCGAATCTCTGTGAGTTCGCGGCCAGCCTGGTTGCCTGATCTACAGAGTGAGTTACAGGACAGCCAGGGCTGTTACACAGAGAAAGCCTATCTCAAAAGAAAAACAAAAAGGGGGATGTCTTATCCAAGACTAGAGTTCATAGAAAAGAAATTTAACCAAGGCACCTTGTGGAGAATAAGGCTATATATCTCTGAACTATCTGAATCCAGTCCCAGTGAGCATGTGTATGTGAAGGAGAAGGGAGAAGAGGTCTTAGGGGCAAAGTCCCCGGTGTGGACCAAAAAAGGAAGTCAGCCTGGCAAGAATAGCTCAGTCAGTCTAATAGGGAGCAAGCCTGGTTCCTCTTGCCTCAGTGTATCAAAATGAAGTAATTCCCTCATCCTCTCTAGCAGGTCTCAGTCCTCCCAATTACTATTTTAGCCTAATTATTCTGGCAAAATCAGCCCAGGGGTAGCAACTGGCCTAAGATCCCAGGACAGAATCTAGCCTTGAAGCTAGTCTTTGAAGTCTTGTCTTCATCATGTTCTTCCCCAGTTAAATCCTCCGCTCTTCATCCAGGCATTTGAGACTCTTCTTTATCCACTCTGTCCAAAAGGGACTCTGGTCTTCTGGGACACTCTTAGGAACTCATTATGGGAATTTACTATGGTGGGCCAGAGTGTTTATGCCCTGAAGTGAAGTATGGAACAAGAGGAAGTTCTTCACCCAGAGTGACATCTTGTTACCTGTACCCTCCTTTCTCAATCTGGATCTTCAAAAACAGGGTTAGAATGTTTTTAATGTCAAATCTAGCTCTAACATATAGCGTACAGCAAGCATCAGAAAATATGGTCATCATTAGCTGCAACTGTAAAAAACAGAAACCAGGGCCTGTTCTCATGTTGAAACTACTTGTTTCTATAGATTACACATTTTATAGCCCTCTGCCACAAAGGGTCCTGCTGTTGGGTGTGAGGTTCCCAAGATCTCCTGGTGTCATGGAAGTGCCATTCACTTTTGTAGACAGAATCAGATTGGCAGGGATAAAACTAGATTCAGGAATGTTCCTCCTTAGGTGACAAAAAAAATCCAGCATTTGTTCACTCAATTGCTCATTTAACACATACTCATTGAGTACCTACTGTGTGCTTCGTACTAGACAGGGTAATAGGAATTATAGGAAGGAAACAAAAGAAATCAATCTCTGTCCTATTGGAGCTCAGAGATCAAGTTCAAATATTTTTGTCATTTATCTCTTTTGTGGCCTAGTGAATTCAGTCTATAGACTTTTCTCACAAAAAAATCTTTTAAAATCAGAAAAAACATATCTAGAATTAGAAAGAAAGCCAAATATTGAAATATTAAAATACAGAAAAATATGCTAGAATTATATATGTTGCCCATGAACCCATTAAATGGTAAGGTGATATGGTTTAATAACTACAATGATTATCATGATTTTAGATGTACTTTTATTTATGTGTGTATACTCGTGTGTGCTCCCATGCATGCACTCATGTGTGCTGTGCAAAGGTGTGCAGCATATGTGCTCAGGTTCCCATAAAGGCCAGAAGGTTTCTAATCCCCTGGAGTTGAAGTTACAGGCAAGTGACATTCATACTGGCACCCAAACTCAGCTCCTCTACAAGAACAGTAAGCACCTTTAAACAATGACTCAGCTCTCTGGCTCCCAATCATCATGCTTTTCAAACATGAACTATAAATATCAGAGATTACATATTTGAGATATCTGCAATTTTATATGATAGACAAATCTATGATTACTACTGGTGACAATCACCAATATTACTAGTACTGTCAAGGTGAGTTATATTTTTTGGTTTTTGAAAACAGTACTTCTCTGTGTAGCCTTGGCTGTCCTGGACCTCAATCAATAGACCAGGCTGGCCTCGAACTCAGAAATCCACCTGCCTCTGCCTCCCTAGTATGTGAGTTACATTCTTTGTTGAAAACATGCTAAATGTTGCTAAACAGAGAGAGGAAACAAAGATGTAAATTCGTTCCCATCCAAGTCATTCCTCCCTGCCCCCAAGCCCTATCCCCAGACTCTCCTGTGCTACCCAAATTAAAAACCTTGCTCATAGAAGGAGCCTTCCTGGTCTCCTTTTCCTCTTAAACAGCTTTCCTTTAGAAGGCAGAGGGCTGGGTTTTATTCTGGGTAATTGCTGCTCAATTTCAGGCCAGTAAGTTTGCCTCTTTTGGAAGGCAGCTATGCTCACCACTATACCACCAACGCCCCACCAAGTTTGCCTCTTTAGGCCATAGCTTATTTTACTTGAATACTGACTGACTGCTTATACACCTAATTAAAAAACCAATAAACTCTGTCGCGTATATTGGCTCACACCTTTAATCCCAGTACTCGGGAGGCAGAGGCAGGCATGATTTACATGGCAAGTTCTAGGTCAGCCAGGGCTACAAAGTAGGGTCACATTTTTTTTCCATGGATGGAATTAGGAACAGTGTTTACCTGGAAAGAGAAATATCTGGGCTCAGAAACTCCTACAAGTGGGTGTGGAGCTATAGGAAACTGGGAACAGAGTTGTGGTGTCTCTTAGCAAAGCGGTGTAAGGGCAAAGTGCCTACAGAAAGAAAGAAGACGTCAGGAAAGTAGGAAGTCTATTCGGTGATTTGTATTTAGCCCAGTTTCGGTTTTCCTGCGTGCTCACAACCGACCCCCAGAAAGACAGTCGAATGGACGGACCCTGAATGAGGCGTGATCCTTTCCTGACCAGTGTTGTTAACGGAAGGGCTTGGCTCATGAGCCAATCACACCCTCGAGAGGGTGGAGTTTTCATCGGTGCTTCCATCTCCAACCAATCTGAGGGAAGGCAGAAGCACACTACTCCAATGGGAGTTGAGGAGCCCGCGATGGAGCCCCGCTACCCTGCCATCGCTCCGCTGAGCGTCGCGTGAAGCATCAGTGATCTGCGAGCTCTTGCTGTGGGCCAGGTATCCTTTCTCCTGCGGCAGCTGTAGAACCTACAGAGGCTAGAGGTATCCCGCGAAAAGCAGTAAAGATGGGGTGGTGGGTGAGAGGGCGGCGGGAGGGGAGAGAACGACCCTAAACGCCTGTGGGGAGGGGCCTGGAGCGCGTTTTTACCTAGGCGGCCTTTCAACTCGAGGTCCGTGGGTGGTGGAGGATCTTTTGCGTAGGGAAATAAAAAAGAGCGAATTATCCTGCGTCCCCTCCAGACAGCACCCGGTGAGTACCCTTGAACCCACCACCCATGCCCACCCTCTCTGAGCCTCCCCATCCCAGCCTCTGGGGAAAAGATTCTGTGCAGGTCTGCTGCTCACGTGATTGTCTGTGTTCCAGTCTTGACTCCATATCTGCCTCCCCCCAACATTTTCTGTCTCTCTCTTTCTCTCTTTCTGTGAAATGTACTAAGATATACCAGACTCAGGAGGCCTAATCCTGACCAGACCACTTAAAATCAGCTATGAAACTTTGAACTATCCACTTTACTTATCTGGGCCTCAGTTTCATCATCCGTCAAATGGGGTCTGTCTCTGCCTGAGCCAATGCACATGCTTGGTCCCTAGAAATTTTTTCAATAAATAATGATGATCGTGATTGAAAAGAATATTAATTCTCTTAGTCTGTCTTATTTTTCTTCCACCCTTGCCTGTCTCTGGCCCTCTCCCCCAGGGAATCTTTTTGAATGTTCTGTCCTCTCTCTTACCTTTCCACAGCAAACCTATGTCTTTCCCAGCCCTAATGTGGTTAGAGGTGCACTATTTATAACAATGAGACTGGCCCAAGGGTAGGGCACAATATGGAGCCTGGCCTTGGGCTGCTTCTAAGTCTCATTGGGGAAAGAGCCTTCTTTGTCCCTCAGTCTTCTCTATTAAACAGGTAGAGAGACACCAAGGACGGAAAGAAAATAAGATTACAAACCACTTTTGTAAACCTCCACCAGCTATGGTGGAGGTACATGCCTGTATTCACAGCATGCAGGATTGCCACAAGTTCGAGTCCAGCCTTGGCTAACATAGTGAATTCAAAATGAATCTGGGCTACAATGTAAAATGCTGTCTCAACCCTCCTCTATCTCTCCCACACACACACACACACAAAACACTTAATAGCCCTTATGTAATATTGGTCACCACAGATAGTCCAAGGATCTTCTAATTATGTCTTCACCTAACGCTGAACGTCTTTTCTGTCCTCATCCAGGAGCTCTTCGAGATCAGACCTTTGGAAACCACTGCCAAGTACCATCAAATCCCATCCCCATTCCCATCCTAACTTTTGAATATTCTTGCCATACCTTTGTCATTCTGACACCTATTGATCAATATCCTATCTCAATAATGTATAGTTTGAAATACCTCCTTCACTATTTTAAAATGAAGAGCATAGAAAGTAAAATCTACATGGACAATCCCTCCAAAGCTAATATAATACTTCACTTGTAATATAAGAGAGAAAATTTTGTTTGTTTGCTTGTTTGTTTGTTTATTTTTCTGAGACAGGGTTTCTCTGTGTACCCCTGGCTGTCCTAAAACTCACTTTGTAGATCAGGCTGGCCTCAAACTACAGAAATCTGCCTGCCTCTGCCTCTTGAGTGCTGGGATCAAAGGTGTGCACCACTACACCACGCTGAAGAAAAAATTATAATAAAACAGTATGCACTTCAGTACATAAATACTTGGATATGGCTTCACTAGAAGAAATAATGAAATAATCTTACACATTAGTACATGCATGTGACAACTACATGTGTACTGAGTGGTAACAGTGATACAGTTCCATTTCCATAAGTGATGAGTAATTCTTCATAAAGTTCTAAACAAAAGAATGTGTAAATGTCTCATAGTTTTTGGTTGTCAGGTTTCTAGGAACAAGGGCCTCTAGCCTTACCTCCTAGATCTCTGCCTCCTTGCTCCATTGTACCTACAATGGCCTCCTTGGTGGCACTTGAATGTATTAGGCTCACTTATGCCTAGGTGGTTTTGTGCTAGGGTTTTCCTTTCTTCAGAGTACTCTCCCCAAATCCCCACAGGTCTCACGCCCTCACTTTCTTCAGGTTTCTATTGAATTGCTATTTTCTTGTTGCAGTCTCCATGGCCATCCTGCTTAAAAATTCCTCCTGGCCCCTACACTAGCCCAGCTTTAGCCCGTCGCATCCCACCTTCTTCCGTAATACAGTTCGGTGTGGCTTAACAGTGAAAATATATTCCAAGAAAAGTATCATTAGGTAGCTTTGTCACTGTGCAAAATATAGACTGCTTACTCAAACTGAGACCTTTGTGGCATCACCAAGCAATATGATTTCATGGAATAGGTTGGTGACTAAAATGTCATTATACAGTGTGTGACTGTATGGTATTCTGTTGTGTTTGTAATTTATTCTCTAACTCATCACTCAATTTTAAGCTCTAGAAAAGGGAAAGGATGCTGTCTCTCCCCCCCCCCATCCTGGCGGATCTGTATTACCTAAAACACTACTTGGGGCATAATAGACTTTCTTAAATAAATGTTGGTCAAATGGATAAATTATAAATGAATAAGCAGATATTTTTTTAAACCTAAATAAGGGTTTGGTAGGGCAGTCTAACGTTGCATGGGACCTGGTACAATTCTTTGTTATGTGGGGCTGTCTTGTACACTGCAGAATGCTGGGCATCTCTGGTTTGCCCACTAAGTGTCACTAATGCTCTCCAGTGACAGTCAAAAATGCCTCCCAAATACTCTTTGACTTGAACAGAGACCTGGCTTTCCCCTGATCATTCTGGCTCGCCTTTGCAGCCTCCTCGCACTTTACTAGTGAGGAGTGGAAGTAGATATCCTTGATTCTAGTTGCCCTTTCCATGGATTTTCTTTCTTTCCTGGTTAACCCTTGAATTTTGCTTTCTGGTTATTTTCAGTGCTGGGGAGTGAACCCATGGTCTCTCACAAGATGGACAAACACTCCACCACTAAGCAATTTCCAAGCCCTGTTTTCACAATATTTTAGCATTTTTAGAATTATTCCTTTTTATGTGTGTGAGTGTTTTACCTTTATGTATGTACATGGACCGTGTGCATGCCTGGCGTGGAAAGAGATCAGAAGAGAGCATCACATCCCCAGATGGAAGTTATGGATGATTGTGAGTCACTAATTAGATTTTGGGAACTGAACCTAGGTCCTTTGTAAGAGCAACAAGTGCTCTCAACTTCTAAGCCGTCTCTCCAGCCCTATGTTTTCATATTTTTTTTAAAAAAAAGATTTATTTATTTATATGTGTTTGGCCGGCATGTGCATGCAGTGCCCACAGAGACCAGAAGAGGGCATAGTATCCTCTGGAACAGGACTTACAGGGTGAGTTGCAAGAGTAACAAGTGCTCTTAGCCACTGAGCGATTTCTCTAGTCTGTGTTTTCAGAATTTTTAAACTTTCAAATTGTTAAATATTTTTGGAAGAGTTCAAATATCTACTTAGTGAAATTACCTAAATGTTGAGGAGCTATGTAACTAGAGTGTACCTGTCAAAATGAATAGAGGGTATTGTCATTTAGTTGTGCTTCCTTAGCTGGAATATTCTTTAGTCTTTCTTGTCTTTCATTACTTCAATTTGTAATTTTTTTATTTTTTAAGACAGGTTCTCTGTACATAGCCCTGGCTGTCCTGGAGCTCACTCTGTAGACCAGGCTGCCCTTGAACTCACAGAGATCTGCCTGCCTCTGCCTGCCTCCTGAGTGCTAAGATTAAAAGCATGCGCCACCACACTCTGCTGACTTTGATATTTTTGAAGTATCCTGGCAGTTATTTAATAGAATTCTGGTTTGTTTAGGTTTCGTTGTGGTTCTGTTAGTTTTAAGTTCTGCATTTTGTGCATGAATACCAGAAGAGATGTTATGTGTTCATTATGTTTCATCAGGAGGGACTTGATAACATTTTGCCTCAGTATTCATTTTTTTTTGCTTTAACTGCTTGTTCAGTGTGATGCCTGCCAGGTTTCTTTACTATAATTACATTCATATACTGCATCACAATGTTCTGATCAATGACAAAAATATGACACTGTTTCCATAAGATTAATTATCTAGTAGCATCATAGACATTGATCTGTATAAGTAAGTACATTCTGATAAAAATAACAATGAGTTCCTTAGAACATGTCTTTGTTGTTAAGCAACTCATAACTGTACTTATATTGCATTTATTTCTCTATCCTTTTATTAATTGTGTGTATGGGTACACACATGCCACAGCACATGTGAGGAGGTCAAAAGTAAATTTGTAGAAATACCTCTTTCTCTCCTTACCTCATGTGTGCCCTGGGGATCAAACTTGGGTTATCAGGCTTGGCAGCAAGCATGTTTACCTGCTGAGCTCTCTTACTGGCCCCAAACTCTGCACGCATACATGCATGTGTGTGCCTGTCTGTGTGTTTGCTGCTAAGGATAGAATCCAGGAATGCTGAGCAATGCCCCAAACCTGTAGTTTTTCTTCTGTATAACTAATAAGTGATTTATATTAAGATACTCTTTCAAATCTTAAAGCATCCACTGCCCCCTCTGTGTTAGTTGTAAATATACATAACATGCAGCTGCCCCTACCACTCTTCTCCTAGAAGAGTTTGACCACGTGAGCTCTCACTTCCCTCCCTGTCTGCCTGGTGCTCGGCATCTAATCCAGGGCCTCGCACATGATGCTCAGAGGTCTTTCTACAGCGCTAGTCACTGCCATCCACTTTTGAAAAATATCCTTCTAGTCTCACTGTAGCTGATCTTAATAGACCCAGAGATGGCCTTTGTCATATCTCATCTGGCAGCTCTGTGACCCACTTGCCTAGCACCCAGAACGACAGTTTCGTATCTTCTCTCTCCTGAAATCTCCGTGCTCTGATCTTCATCAGAAGCTTTCTGCTTACCTGAAGTCTTAAAGCTGTCAGAATAAAATGTCCATCACTCATGAGGCTGAAGCATGAGAACCATCAGTTCCAGGCAAGATCCTGGCTCATAAAGGAGAAAGGAGTTCCATAGATTCCCACCATCCTCCACATAACATGTGAACTCATTTACCTTGCTTTCTCTATTATTATAGATTGGTCATTTTTTTGCTGTCATTAAAATCTAGTCTTTCCACTTTGATTTAAAAAAAAGCCTCATATTCACTTTGTGTTTTTCCCCCCAAGACAGGGTCTCACTATACAGCTCTGGCTGTCCTAGAACTCACAGGGATCCCTCTGTGCCTTCCAGGTTCTGGGATTAAAGATGCATGCCACTACGCCCGACAAAAGCCTCTCATGCTCTTGAGGACATCGCTTCACCATTCTCTCTTCTCTGTGATATCACTTGTCAGAAGCACCCAAATATTCCATTATTGCTTCCCATTTTTTCTGTCTCATATTTCTGGTGCTGGGAATTGAACCATCTCACATGCTAAGCACACACTTTACCACTAAGCTACACCACCACCTACTTGCATCTTTTTTGTTAGAACTTCATTGAGATATTTTACAGACCATAAAATTTACCCTACTGCTAAACTCTCCAACCCGTAAAATAAAATCTTTTAAAAATTTAAAAAAATACCAAAAGGTATTAGATAACCAATCAGGGGCTTTTATATCTGGAGAAGACTGATTCCTTCTCTCAGCAGTCAGTAATTGCCTGATTGTAGGAAGGGACATTGTAAGGTTCCCCCATTCACATTAGCACATCAACTGGTATTGTCATTTTCTGGGTCTTGTTCAGGCAGCCATACTGTCATTTTTGGGGTCTTGTTCAGGCAACCATACTGTTGCCATTTCATGGGTGCAGTTCTCCTGTTTGTCTCTCTCTCTCTCTCTCTCCTCCCCCCTTCTCTCTCTCACACACACATGATACAGTCATACAAATGCACACATATATGATACAGTCTCAGAGCAGACTTCCTGGTCCTCTGGTTTTTACTTTTTCTGCCCCCCTTCCAGAATGGTCCCTGAGCCTTAAGATGTAGGAGTTGTTGCTGGTTTTGTGGGGTTGTTTGTTTAGAGGCTTTTTTGTTTTTGAGAATTTTTGTGTCTTTGTTCATCATGGATATTGATCTTCACTTTTTTTATTGTGTCCTTATCCAGTTTGGGTATCAGAGTAATATTGGCATCATAAAATGAGTTTAATAGTGTCCATTCCCTTTATAGTTTATAAAAACAGTTTGGGGGCATTAGTGTTACTTTTCTCTAAAAGTTGGGTAGAATTCACTAGTGAAAACATTCAGTTTGGAGTTTTCTTTGTTGGGAGACTCTTGTTACTGCTTTCATTTTGTAACTTCTTATGGATCTGTTTAAGTTGCTTGTATACACTTGGATTTCATTTTCATACACCACATGTATCTCTAGAGTTTGCTCTAGAGTTTCCAGGGGCTTGGGAACATAATTGTGGTTTAAGAGTATTTAATCTCTTCGTTTGTTTTTGAGACAGGGTCCCTCTGTGTAGCCTTCACTGAACTAGAGCTTGCTACATAGAGCAGCATGTTCTTTCCAGGCCCTTCTGCTGCTGTCTGCGAAGCGCTATGGTTGTACGACTATGCCTGATTCGAATAGAATTGCAAAATATTCCCTAATAAGAGGCAAGCGGATCTCTGTGAGTTTTAGACCAGCCTGGTCTACGTAGTGAGTTCCAGGCCAGCCAGGGGTACATGATGAGGCCCTATCTCAAAAAAAGGTATGCCCTAATAATCCTCTGGATTTTATTGGAATTAGTTATAATATCCCCCTTTCCACCTCTGATTTTATTAATTTTCATATTTCTTGTCTTTAGTTTGGTCAAGGGTTTGTTGGTCTTGTTTTTTTTTCAAAGAAAACTCTGTTTCACTGATTCTTTATATTGTTCTTTAGTGTCCATTTCATTAATTTCTGCCCTGATCTGTGTGTGTGTGCTTGCATGCGTGCGTGTGTGTGTGTGTGTGTGTGTGTGTGTGTGTGTGTGTGTGT
>LOJH01000411.1:24850-36872 GCA_001685095.1 Ellobius talpinus | reverse complement strand
TGTGTGTGTGTGTGTGTGTGTGTGTGTGTGTGTGTGTGTGTGTACACCACATTTGTGCCTTGTTACCAAGCAAGACAGAAAAGGGCCTTGGATTCCCTGGAACTGGAGTTTATAGTGGTCATGAGCCACTTTGTAGGTGCTGGAAACTAAACCCAGACCGTCTGCGGGAGCAGCAAGTGTTCTCAACTGAGGCATCTCTAAGATGCCCTCCTTAAGAAGGTTTTTTAAAGAAGTTATTGTGATTTTTTGTATTTGTTAAACCTTGCTTTGTATCCTAAAAGGTGTTCTAGTGTAGAGAAGGTTCCTAAGAAAAGCACATGGTCTGCATCTATTGAGTAGACCATTTGCTTTTAGCTCCATTTGATCTATGGTTAATTTAGTTGTGAAGTTTGTTGGTTGATTATTTTGTTGTTGTTGTTTCGAGACAGGGTTTCTTTTGTAGCTCTAGAGGATGGAACTCACTCTGTAGACAAGGCTGGCCTCTAACTCACAGAGATCCGCCTGCTTCTGCCTCCTGAGTGCTGGGGTTAAAGGCATGCGCCATGACCGCCCGGCTTGTTGGTTGATTTTTAGTTTGGATGACTTAGCTAAAGATGAAAGTGAGTAATTATGTCACCCACCCACTATTATTGCATCAGGACCTCTCTGACCTTTACACCCATTAGTGTTTGTGTGATGGAATTAAGAACCCCATTATATGTTCATATATTTACCATTGTTATATCTTTGTGGTTATTTAAATGAGAATGACCCCCATAGGCTCATATTTTAAATGTTTGGTCCCAAGTTAGTGGGAGCGTTTGGGAAAGATTAGTATGTATGGCCTTGTTGGAGGCTTTGAGGTTTCAAAAGCCCACACCAGGCCCAGTCTACCTCTGTCTGCCTGCTGCCTGTGAATCAGGATGTAAAGCTCTCAGCTACTGCATGCACCATGCTGATAATGGACTAACCCTCTGGTCCTGTAAGCCAGGCAGGCCCCAGTTAAATGCTTTCTTTATAAGAGTTGCCTTGGTCATGGTGTCTCTTCGCAGCAATAGAACAGTAAGTAATTAAGGCAGTCCTCTTGTTGAATTGTTCCTTTTATTAATATGCAGTGGCCTTCTGTATTTTTCTAATTTTGATTTGAAATCCACTTTATCAAAGTTAGAATAGTTATGGCAACTTTTTTTCAGCTTCCATTTGCTTGAACAATTGACTTTCTTGCTTCGGCTCTCAGTCTGTGAGTGTCTTTGCCAGGGACACCAGATCTTGGGGTGGTGGGGTGGGTTTGGTTTTGGTTTTTTTGTTTTGTTTTTATTTTAATTCAGTCAGCTAATTTTCTACTTTCAATTGGAAAACTAAGATAATTTCTATTTAAGGTTATTTTCTAATTCTTATTTTGTTGTATTATTTTTTCTTCTGGCCACTGAGATCATCGAGTGTTCTTTTCTATTTCCCTAGTTATCATTGGTGACTTTCTGGTTGCTGTATTGGATATAGGATTATTTTCTAGTTCTTCATCTTCATGAAATTTATTCTCTGCTATGCTTTTATCATTGGTTGTATTTCTTCCTCCTCTGTGTTTAAGGGTTTTTTTTAACATCTTCAAGTTCTGGCATGCTGGTTATGAATCACTTTTGTTCATGTTTGTATTGAAATAACCTCCTTTCTATTTCGATTTTAAAAGATGACTTTGATGGATTGGTAGTTGCTTACTTTCACAGACTGAAATACATACACTATCTTGTATTTCCTTGCCTTTTAGAGTTGATAAGTGGTTTGATGTTATTCTAATGTATTTCCATTTGTGGGTGAGTTGAGTTTGAGTTTTCTCTTATAGCTTCTTTGTTTTGTATTTTTGAAAAAAATTTTTGAGAACAAGTTCTCATGTAACCCAGGCCATCCTTGAACTGCCAAGGATGTCCTTGAACTCCTGAACCTACTGTATCAACTTCCCAATTACTAGGATTACAGAAGTGAGCCAGCAACATTCATCTCTAATTTTCTTCAAAAAGGGCTTAGTCATATTAGATAAAACTTTAAGATTTTTTAATATGCCACTGGATTTGGCTATCTAGTAATATGTTGTATTTTTTATATTTGTTTACAGGATATATGTACAGTTTTCTCATAATGGCTTTATCTGGTTTTAGCTTTAGAGGCATTTTTTCCTTTAGAATGACTTGACAGCTATTTCCTCTTCCATTAGTTTTGCAAAAGATTTGTGAAAAATTGTGTGATGGTTAATATCAATTGCCAACTTTACAGGATCTAGAGTCCCCTAGGAGACAAGACTGCGCATGCCTATGAGGGTTCATCTAGATTGGGTTAAGTGAGCTGGGAGGACCCACCCTGAATATGGGCACTACCATCCCATGCTCTGGGGTCTAGGACTGAATGAAAAAGAGACCGTGAACTTCACACAAGCAGTCACTACTCTCTACTTCCTAATTGTGGATCTAATCTAAAGAGCTGCCTCATGCTTCTGTCACTGCCATGCCTTTCCCCACCCTGATGAACTGTAGCCTTGACCTCTAAGCCAAAATAGACATTTCCTTCCCTAAGTTCCTTTGGTGAGGCATTTTGTTGTAGCAAGGAGAGTGGTAACTAGTACAGACTGCTGTTTGTTTTGTATGTTTCTTTTGGTTCTTCCCTTCTTCAATTTCTTTTTTGTGTTAAATGTATCATCTGTCTACTATAACCCTTTAATTCCTTTGTAACTATGCTTTTATTTCAGTTTTCAGTGATTGTTGTAGGTGTTACAATTAAAATTGCAACTTGAATCAGTCTACCTTGGGTGGGAGGGAAAGAGGGGCTTTTCTGCCGTGTAAGTCTGATTCCTCCCATGTCTGTTATAGTATTGTCATAAGAACTGTCAGTAAGGGACTGGAGAGATGGCTCAGTGGTTAAGGGCACTGACTGCTTTTCCAGAGGACCTGGGTTCAGTTCCCAGTAACCACATGGCAGCTTACAACTGTCTGTAACTCAAGTTCCAGAGGATTTGACACCCATTGCAAAACACCAATGTACATAAAATAAAAATAAAAAAGGAACTGTCAATAGTTTTAATAGTATTCCTTTATGCAGTTATTTTTAAACAGAATAAAAAATCATAAACAAAAATATTTTGCTTCATAAAATCTGTGTACTTATCTTCAGGTTAATACTTTAATTTCAACATGAATTAGTGTTTCTTGTAAATCTGGTAGCAACAAGTTTTATGTTTTGTTTATCTTAAACTTTTTCATCTTCATAGGACAGCAATGCTGGTTATAGAATTTTAAGTTGATGATATTTTTCTTTTACTATTTTGAAGTTGTCAGCATACCATCTTCCAGCCTCTTGGTTTCTGAAGAGAGGCAATTGTTAGTCTTAAGTCATTTTCATTTTTATTTCACTTTTAAAAAAACACTTTGTCCAGACTTCCTGAAAAGCGTTCAGACTAATCAGAATGAAGAAAGGGGACGGGGATGTGCTTCTTTATCTTTCTTCTTCTCTCATACAGTACATCCCAGTCACGGTGTCCCTCCCTTCACTCCTCCTTACCCCACTCCCAACCTCCCCGTTCCCCCAGATCTCCTCCTCCTGGATAATGCTTCATACAGTGTATATACTTGTATGAAGAATTTAAAAAGACAAAACGGAACTGATATAATTAATATGATAGCTATATAATATAAACAACACAATAGAGTGTAAAGTGGCAGTAAACTATCAAAGAACTACATGCAAAATGAAAATAATTGGCAGCAAGCTCCTCCCATGAAACAAACACTGATTGATGTCTGTACTTTCCAGGTTTGCTCTTAACTTTCCATCGTAAAGCCACTGATTATTGAGGCTTCTTTCAAGTATGAGGTTTTTAACATTAATCATACTTTCAGGACTAGGAACTAGGACAGGTCAGCGGGGACGTGATTCAGCACTTGCCTGGCAGTCCTGAGCTGCAGGTTCTGTTCTGAGCACTGCAAAAGGGTCCACATATAGACCTTTGAAATTACCTTCTACCTAAAAAATAAGAAAATAAGGCCCAGCAAGATGTGTCGTGGTAAAGACAATTGCCCCAGGTGACCTGAGTTTGATTCCTAGAACCTACATAAAGGTGGAAGGAGAAAAGGACTCAGCAGAGCTGTCCTCTGACCTCCACGTGCAGACCGTGGTGTGCACATGAACGCACGCGCGCACACATACACACACACACACACACACACAGAATGATAATTTAAAAATTACCCTCTACCCCCCCCACTGCCTTTCTGCCAGCACATCGTTGCTAAAGTGGACAGTGATGTGGGGTGCTATCTAATGGGGAAACAAAGCAAACTCTTCCATTTCTAAAATGTCAAGTCCCAGCCAATGGAAATGGATTTAAGTGACCAGATGTTACTGTTTGTAGTGGAAAAATGCAAAGTATGAAGATGATTTAACTAAAACTTCATTCCTTTCTCTCAAGCAACAAGTATTCACAAGACTAGCACTAAGTGGTATTTAATTCGCTGTGCATACAGAGCTACAGAAACTTAGATTTGCTCTGAAACATACAACCTCATTAAATACTGCCTCCTCTTTCCCAGTTTAATTTGTTAACAATTCCTTATGGGTAAAAGAAATATTTTCCACTTTTCAGAATTCTTTGTGAGTGCTTGGAGCTGCACCCAAGTCTTCTGCAAGAGCATTAAGTTCTTAAGACCCCAAGTCGTCTCTCCAGCCCCAGGGCTGATGATTTTTCATTGATCTTCGGTCTGGCAATAGTTTTAAAAGTCTAATTTACTTAAATATGTAGAGCTAGCTCTGCTCTCATTCAGTTTCCAGTGACGTGGAGTATCATTTCCGCCATTTCACATTTAGTCCGTATGTGTCCTTAAAGATTGAATATCTTATAAGCAACTCATAATTGGGTATAGTTTTGTTACTCTAGTTAGCCTTTTGATTGGAGACTTTAATCTACTTAAACTCAAGTTAATTATAAGAGGGTTTTTTTGTAACTCAAGTGTTTTTTTTTTACTTTTTTAAAATTTATTCTTCTCTCATATATTACACCCCCACTGCAGTCTCCCCTCCTTCGGCCCCTCTTCACTCCCGCCATCCACTCTTCCTCCTCTATTTCCCTTCAGAAAAGGGCAGAGCTCCCATGGATGCCAGCCAGCCGTAGGACATCAAATGAGACTAGGAACCTCTCCTCTTGTTAAGGCTAGACAAGGCAATCGCATAAGAGGAAAGGCTCCCAAAAGCAGGCCCCAGCATCAGAGGCAGCCCCTGCTCCCACTGTTAGGAGTCCCACAAGAAGATCAAGTTCCATCACTGTCACAGATATATGGAGTGCCTAGGTCAGTCCCGTGCAGGCTCCCTGGTTGTCAGTTCAGTCTCTGTGAGCCCAAGTTAGCTGATTCTGTGGGGGTTTCTTGTGTCTTGACCCCATCAAGGCTAATTTAGGCTGACAGCAACTTTGATTGGATTAGGTAACTATGCTTTTATTTAATTCTCACTACTCAATTTTTGGTGTCACAGCCTACATTTTTGTATTGCGTGTTTGTTAAATTGTTGCACTATTCTTTTAACATCTTGTCTCTTAATATTCATAGTAAAGGCATAAGATTTAAAGAACTCCCTTTAGCATTTCTTAAAAGACAGTTATGGATGACTAACTTCCTCGGCTTTTGTTTGTCTGGTGAAGTCTTATGTCTCTCCATCTGTGAAGAACAACTTAGCCAAGTACAATCTTCTAGATTGGGAAGGTTTGGTTTGGTTGACTTTAGCAGACTGACTAGTGACCCTCTCACTCTTTCCTGCTGACAAATCTGATGCCACCCTTATTGCAGCTCTCTGTGTGTTGCTTGCTTCTTTTTGCCACTTTCAGAATTCTTTGTTCTTGGTTTCTGATGATTAACTCTGTCTTTCTCAAGTCCTCTTTGCATTGGATCTGATTGAATCTCTTGGACTTTCCCATACTTAGATGGTTATATCTTTTGTAAAAGTCAAAGCATTTTCTATTGTTTCTTTCAGTTCTTTGTCCCTTTGTCTTTCTCTTCTCTGTCATGTACATATGTCCTTTAGATGTTGTCCCATAAGCGTCTTCATTTTCATTTTTTATTCTACTCTGACTATGTATTTTCAAATAGAGTGACTTTAGGTTCATGGAATATTTCCTCTTTTGGATTCTTTTGATTCTCTGTATTATAAACTTCAATGATTGCATTTTTCCACTCCAGAATTTTTGTTTGATTTTTTTAAGAATAATTTCTGTGGCTTTGTTAATTTTTCCTTTGGTCACTTAGTATTGTCTTGCTAACACTGAATTGTTTTCGTCTCTATTCTCATTGGCTGTCAATGAGCTTTTCAATAATTATTTTGAACCCTTTTCATATAGTCCTAAATCTCTTCTTTACAGTTGGTTGCTGGTGCTTTCCTTGACTAATATATTACTGTGTTTCTCTGATTGTTCTTTTTTTTATTCTTTGCTTTCCTCTCTGATTGTTCTTGATCCCTGTGACTATGGTTTTGTGTCTGTACATTTGAAGAAATAGAATCTTATTTCCATCATTCCAAAGTGGCTTTTTCTGTGGCAGTCCATTCCTGGTCAGCATGTTTATTGGACAAGCTTAGTGTGGCAAAGTTTGTTCCTGATACCTGGGTTACTAAGGTGGACCTCATGCCTGGGTCTGTGTTATTAAGCCTAGAACCTTGGATGCAAGAGCACTGACCTATTGGTTGGGTCTGAAGCTGTAGGCTTAGAGCTTATGTCCATGGGTTTCCTCAAATAGGAGCTTGAGGTCTAGGTCCACAGAGTCTACTGGGTACTAGGGTGAGCCTTGAGCTTGAGTCTGCAGAAGCCAGCCAGGATTTTGGACGGTGTCTGGTCTGTTGGCATGTGCCTAAACCCTGTCAGTGAGATCTGGCATAGCACGGGGACAGTCTTGCAATCGGAATCTGTGGGGCTGGGGATCTAGATTCTGGATCTATAAGACCTAAAGCTTGCATCTGCAGAGACTGGCCAGGTACTACTGCCTGCTGGGGTAAGCATGGATCCTGTCTATGCTGAAGAAGACTTAGGATCTGAATTCCATGGAGCCTGAAACCATGGGGGCTCACTTAGATTCTGGGTAGGACTGGTACTGGGCAAGTATAGGGCATAGATCACTGGGGTTCAGCCCAGCATTGAAGTCTGCATGGGATATACTTGGACCTTCATTCTGTTAGAATAGCCTAGACTGTGGGTCTTATAGAATGTAGAGATATAGGAGCCAACCTATCACTAAGCAGGCCTAGAACATGTATCTGTGGCACCAGCTTGGTAACTACAGTCAAGAGGGCTAACCTTAGGATGAGGCAGGCCTGAGCCTACAAAGGCTGGCCCACTGCAAGGGTGGACCTAAAGTGTGGGACCCAGGGTCACTGGGGCATGAGTGGCTATGAAGTAAACTAAGCATGTGAGGTCTGGCCTGGTACTTGGACAGGTTTGAGTCTTTGGCCATTCTGGAACCTGTGACCGCTTGAGTTCTAGTATTGGGTTGGTTCTGAACCTATCAGGAACAAGTAGCCTGAAGCTTTGGGGAATATGGCACCTGGATGGGCCTTGAGGCTATCATCAGGTACTGACCTAGAGTCTTGGACTGTGGTAGATGCCCAGAGCTGGACTTTACTGGAATCAGCTCAGTTTGGGTATGCAAAACAAGGCTATCGGCTGTGTTTGGGGGATGAATGAACACTGTGATGCAGAACTGGCCTTTCTGCATGTCTTCAGTGTGTCTTCTTACTCTCTACACCAGGTACTGGAGCATGCCACCTGCTTTCCTTAGCGTGAATAATAGTGGTTTCATGTAAGGGAAGACAAATGATAGAAAGTCTCACTCTGCCATCTTGATGACATCTGGATTCTCTAGATTTTTTTCAGATTTATTTTGTTTTGGTTTTTGTTGCTGCTGTTATATGTGAGTATTTTTAGTTGTTGCTATGTATTTATTGAATCCTGGATACTAATTCTATGGATTCTTTAATCTCTGTATTGTATTATGTGGCTCCTGAGTTTTCTTTCAACATATTTTAAGTTCTTGTTTTTATTCTTAAGCCTGGATTCCTAAGGATCAGGCCTAGGTGAATAAGTTTTGTAATCAGCCAATAATTGCTGAGAAAAATCTTAAATATTTATCTATATATTTTTCACTTTTTGTTGTGAAGATCTGTGTATGAAAACATACCTACATATTTCAGAGAGTTTATGAGACCGCCTAAGTTTTCATTTTCTATTTGCACAGGGCCTTCATGGTTAAACAGAAGTGAGCGACTTTAGTCTTTGCCTGTTTTCCTGTGCAAACACATGGCCTTGAGTATGTCTACAGCCCATAAAATCCTTAGTAATATATCAGAGCTCTTCAATGTTCTGGTTGTATCAGTATCTAAAGTTTTCTTTTCATGTCAGGTCTGGTGACTTTTAATCCCGGCACTCTGGAGGCAGAGGCAGTAAGATCTTAGAGTTTGAGGCTAGCCTGATCTACCCATGTTATCCCTTTAAATTCCCAAGGTGGTAAAACACATTGTCCGGAACTTGGTCACCTTTGAGTTAACACACCAGAGACTGGTAGAAAGTTCACAAAGGGAATAGCCACAATGACAGTGCTATAAACCCTCCTGTTTCTTCGAGATTCAGTAGTCTCTGTAAATTCACTTTTGTTTCCCGGCCACCCAGACCCGAATAATCCCACAGAAACTGTATTAATTACAACACTGTTTGACCAATGGCTCAGGCCTATTCTTAGCTAGCTCTTACATCTTAAATTAACCCATTTCTATTATTTTTTTTACCGTGAAGTTTGTGGTTTGTTACCTCGTATCCTGCTTCTTGGGCAGCTACATGGCATCTGCCTAACTCTTCCTTCTTTCCTCCTTTTTGCTGCTTGGATTTCCTACCTTATTATATTCTGTCCTGCCATAGGCCAAAGCAGCTTCTTTATTAATTAATGGTAATAAAACATATTCACAGCATACAGAGGGGAATCCCACATCAAGTCTCTTGGATAGTTTTCACTTCATTGTATGACTATGGTTAATTGCCACAGTTCTGAAATGATTTGATTGGTTTGCTCATTTTTTAGTGTTCTGGGGGAAAGTAAGTTCATTAAAGTCCTTTCTCAGCCATTCTATGTATTTCCTAATTCTCCTATTTTAAAAATAAGTGTTTTGGAGGTGTGGGTGCATTTGTGTGTGCAGGTGAGTGTGGGTATAGATGTGAGTATATGTGGGTGCTGGTGATGGAATCCAGGGCCTTATACATGATAGGCAAATGATCAGCCCTAGCATTCAGGTGTTTTTAAGAATATTTTTATATTTTAAATTATATGTGTATCTGTGTGTGGGTGTATACACAGGAGGGCTGGTGCCTGTGAAGCCCAAAAGAACGTATCATATGTTAGATATGGGACTGAAGAGATGGTTCAGTAGTTAAGAGCCTTTGGTGATCTTGAAGAGAAGTTGAGTTCAGTTCCCAGCACCTTCATCAGGCAATTCACAACCACCAATAACTCCAGCTCTAGGGGTTATGTCTTAGTCATGGTTTCTATTGCAATGATAAAACACTATAGTCAAAAGCAAATTGGGGAATAAAGAATTTTTTTTTACACCTTAGAAATCTCAGATTATACTCTATCACTGAAGGAAGTCAAAGCAGGAACCTAGAGCCAGGAGCTGATGCAGAGGCCATAGAGGAGTGCTGCTTCCTGGCTTCCTATTCACAATTTGCTCATCTTTTTGTTTGTTTGTTTATTTATTTATTTGTTTGTTTTTCAAGACAGGGTTTCTCTGTTAGCCCTGGAAGTCCTGGAACTCACTCTGTAGACCAGACTGGCCTTGAACTCAGAAATCTGCCTGCCTCCGCCTCCCAAGTTCTGGGATTAAAGGTGTGTGCCAACACCACCCAGGACTACCAGCCCTAAAATGGCACTGCCCACAGTGAGCTGGGCCCTCCCACATTGATCATTAGTCAGGAAAATTACTTCCCAGGCTTGCCCACAGGCCAGTCCGGTGGGAGCATTGTCTCAATTGAGGTTCCCTCTTCCCAGATGACTCTAACTTGTGTCAGATTGATAGAAAAGTAACCAGGACAGAGTCCAGTGCCCTCTTCTGCCCTCTGCAAACTCCTAAACACACATGGCATACACTCACAGACATGCATACATACACATAAATAAAACTAAAGATAAATACTTATTTGTTTATTTATGTGTATGTGTGTGTTTCTCGATGTGGGTTTGTGCTTCTGAGTACAGGTTTTGTGGAAGCCAGAAGAAGGCGTTGGATCCCCCTGGAGCTGGAGCTACAGGCAATTGTGAACCAAGCAAGGTTGCTGGGAATTGAAGTTGGGGTCCTGTGGAAGAACAGGATGAACTGTTAACTGCTGAGCCATCTCTCTAGCCCCAAAGGTAAATCTTTTAAAAATACATTTTAAATTATGTTCAATAAATGAAAAAAGAATCTATATTATACAGATGGGTTATAAAGATAATTTATTGAAAACTCAAGAACCTACCGCTCCATGCAAGAGTGGCATTAATGATAGTATCTATCTATGTGTTCCATGTCCCTGCCTGTCTGCCCCATCAAAATCGCCACTCCTAGCCAGGCATGGTGGTACTGTCTTTCATCCCAGCACTGGAGAGGCAGACGTGGAGGATCTCTGTGAGTTTCAGGCCAACCAGGACTACATAGTGAGACCTTGTCTTAAAAACAAGTTGCCACTGGGGTTGGAGAGATGACTCAGTAGTTAAGAGCTCTGGCTGCCCTTCCAGAAGACCTGGGTTCAATTCCCAGTAGCCACATGGCAGCTCACACCTGCCTGTAACTCTAGTTCCAGGGGATCTGACACCCCCACACAGACAAACATGCTGGCAAAACACCAACGCACATAAAATTAAAAAAAAATGAAACAAGCTGGCAGTGAGGCACACCTTAAAAAAAAAACAGGTTGCTACCCCTAAATTTGTGTTTCACATTATCCTGCTGTTTGGACATGTGGAATTTTTTTTTCAAATTTGTGGAACTGTTTAACCAATACATTGCATATTGGCTTGGTTGTAAGCTTTTGGAAAATAATATCATACTTGTGTGACTTTTTTTTGGAAAGACATGAACAAATGTCTCTTCACCCCAGATAGGACACTGACAATGGACTAAAGAAACTATTCCACCCAAGTCTAGCTTGATGATCTATAGCTGCTTCTCTCCTTGCTCTGACAAAGCCACCTAAGGAAGAAGGAAAGGGGTGTTTTGATACGCACTTTGAGTACAGCCTGTCATTGTCTTCGTTTGCTTTCTATTGCTGTGCAAACACCATGGCCAAAACAACTTGGGAAGGAAGAGGTTTGTTTCATATTACAGCTTACGGTTTATCATGAAGGGAAGTTAGGACAGAACTCAGAGCAGGAACCTGGAAGCAGAAATTGAACCAGAGGCCATGGCGGAATGCTGCCTAATGGCTTGTTCTCCATAGCTTGCTCAGCCTGCTTTTCTTCTTTTCCTTTTTTTTAACTTTTAAAATTTAATATATTTTAATTAAAGTATAATTACATCGTTCCCCCTTCCTTTTCTCTTTTCTCTTTCCTCCCTTTCCCCCACACCATTTCCCTCTCAAATTGATGACCTCTTTTTCTTTATTATAATATACATATATGTACAAATACAACCCTCTGGGTTCATTTTTCTATGTGTCTCTGTGTGTGTAGCTATTTCAGGAGTGACCACTTTGTATTCTATAGAGAGGGGCTCATCCCTGGGAAAATTTCAGGAGTGACCACTTTGTATTCTATAGAGAGGGGCTCATCCCTGGGAGAGGCTATTTTTCCTTCTCCCAGAAGTCATTAGTTCCTGTAGTTCTTTGTCTAGGAGTGAGACTATGAGGTTTCACCCCTTTCCCTGTTAGCATGGCTGGTTATTAATATTGTCATTGATCAGTACATATTGATCAATACATATTGTTTAGACAGCCATTTTGTTTGTTTGGTTTTGGTTTTTGAGACAGGGTTTCTCTGTGTAACAGCCCTGGCTGTCCTGGAAC